>OENT01001319.1:0-48298 GCA_900239685.1 Rotaria macrura | reverse complement strand
TGATCAGGTGAAATTCTTTTAAATGTTGTTATACGTATATGCGGTGAATTATCTTTAACTATGATAAAATGAGCCAGAATTGATGATGGAATAGGAACCCCTTGAAAATCAATGACAATATTCGTATCAGTATATTGACATCTCTCTCCTGAAAAACCTTCGTTACAGATACAAGTAAAATTGTTCATTGCCATGCGTTCATCAGTCTCAATACATTGACCATGGTTTTCACATGTATGCGGTTGACAAATGTAGCGAGTAAGACGGCAACGAGGGCCATACTTTTTCAGCGGACATATGCAAATAGATGGCCATCCACCAGCTACACACAGAGAATCAGATGAACAGTGGCAATTATGAAAAACATTGCAGGAAGAGCCTGTCCAACCTCTATCACACTGGCAGGCATATTCATTCTTATTTGAAAAGCGAATACACTGACCATGATTACATGTAAGTGGACAACCTTTAGATGTCTTGGCGGGAATCATAAGTTTAGTAGTTATCCTATAAACAGGTAAAAATGGAAAAATTACAGGGAATATCCAACTTGTGCGATACGTTAACGTATGTTTGTCATATGCATCAATCCATACCGAATAATTGTTGGACATATTGTTTGGTTGATTCGAATAAAGTAGATTAATATTGAATTTTACATTACAATCTCGTATCGGAAGATATTGAATTTGATCATATGATTCAATATTTTTGTGCTGATCAATTAGTATAATGATTAATACAAACGTGGTTCTCCAATCGGTTTCTGCTTGCAATTGTAGCGTAAGACTGACACGTTGACTTTGATAGTTACATGAATCACCATAATAGGCAAATGGACATAAACATCTTCGACGAGTGACATTAGGACTTGACTGAACCAAAATATGAATGCCGCGATTGCATTTCCATACTTCAATGTCTTCTGCTAATGACAGTGATTGAATAGTCATGATTTGAGGGTCACTTTGTTTGGAGTTCGATTTAATACGTAACGAATTATTTCGATGATATTGAATAGCACTTTGCTCTGGATATGTTACTGAATTACGAAGTGAAAAAAAGACTTGATTTGATTTCGATGAAGGTGAATGGCAGAGAAATTTTAAAAACTCATTGGTCTCATCAGAATCGACATCTATACAACCAAAGTCATACTGCCGATCATCACACAAAAGTTCATCATCATTTAACGGGCAATCATTCGTACCATCGCAGAGATAGAAGCCTGTAATGTCTAAGCAGTTTGATTCATTCCAACATCGAAATTTCGTACCTGCATAGTAGCCATTGTTCCTTTTACATAGATCCCGTTCATCTGATGCACCCATACAATCAACTTTACCATCGCCAGCTTTTTCAACGGATAAACAAGTAAAACTTAAGTTTTTAGGTGAAATACATGGATGAAATAATGAAGGGCATGATGGCAAATATGGACAATTAATTTCATCAATTCCATTATGACAGTTCCATATTCGATCACATCGTGTGTAAATATTGTCACATGGCCACGAGTTACAATCAGTCTCATCTGTTTCGCCGTGAAACTGATCGATCTTATTATCAATATATCCATCACACAAAAGAGGGTATTGAATGGATTTTATCATCGTATCATTGCTAATCGTTGAATTTGAGATATTTAAATAAGTTTTAAATGTTTCATCATCGTTTTCATGACAATCTTGTATATCATCATTAAGACGATATTTTGAAATGCATTTTGAAGAATTAGCGCATCGATAAAGTGATGAATCCCGACAATGTGTTTGGTTCTTTGCATCATGAATAGTTGAGCATCTATAAAAAACGCTCTTGATTGAGATAATCAGTCTAGACCATCGATCATAATCTTCTACATTAAATCTTGAATCAAACTCTCGACATGTCAAACCGTCGAGTAAAACTTTTGTGACGGGCAAAGTTTCATTACAGAGTTCTTCATTATAACATAAATAGTCGGGTAATAATTTGATTGAACCGGAAACTTTTATTGGTGTTCGATTGTTTGAAAAAATGAAACGTACATGACCGAATAGAATAGGATAATCAGGAAAGACGAATAATGATTGTTTACAATATTGAAGAATAAGGCTCATGCATTCGTTGACTGTTGAACATATACCTGGGCATTGTTGCCAAGTGACACATAAAATGACTGTTCGGCAATGACTAGCATCGTCACCCAGTTGTGGCTCTCTCATAAAAACAGACATTATATTACCACGACCAGTCCCGCATCTTCCGTTCTCAGAAGCACATTCTCCGTTACCACATATAAAATTATCCGATAATATTGGTCGACACGAATGTTCTTCACATCTAAATGAAGGATCAAGATGGCAAAAACTCGTATCGTCATCGAACACGTCCCATGGAATTGGTTCATCTGTTCGATCTGTGCAATCAGGATTAAGTCTGTTGTCATTAAAAAATTCCAGTGGAATGCATTGCATACCATTATGGCATCGATATTCATTCTCTTCGCACGCGTTTACTTCTAATTCAAAACAATTTTTTTCATCTTGACCATCATTCAAGCAGTCTACTTTGCCATCACATACTTCGCGCCAATCAAGACATGTTGGATATGGCCCACGAACACACTTTAAGTGCATATAACATGTGTACCCATCGTACTCCCATAAATCATGGCTGTATTCAAAAGATTGAAACGTTGATTTTACAATTTCATTAAAAGATCTACCATTTCTTAGAAATCTATATTGACAACGTTGGCCAAACCAAGGTGGTGAACATTTATGGAAAATTTGCCGACCCAAAACAACAGTAGGATTATTTAAATAGGTTTGATACCGCTCAACTAGGTCGATTGATGCCGACCACAGTAACAGCTGTTGACTATTAATACCCTGTTGCGATAATTCACGAAAACTCATAGTCATAATTATGTTTTCAGCAAATACTATTGATTCATCTCTCAATAATAGTTCGTCATTGAACATATTTGATGGACACATACAATACGAAAGAATTTGATGTTGATAAATATTTGGCGCGTACTTATATGAGACAATATCATCCAATACATAATAAAGTAGACAATCATAATATACATGATTCATGGTGATATTTTGCTCAGTTTCGTACATATTAAACTGCTGTTCAATAACAGCAGACGAGTCTATTAATACCATTGCATACAAAATTACAGATAGGATAAATCGACTCATTTCTATTTTTTACCGTTGCAATATTAGTACTGCTATAACCATTCTATGATGTTCATAAACTGAGTTATTCATGACAGACACGTATCAAATAATGAGACGTGTTTATACATATTTATCATCGGGAATCTTTCCGGATATGTGTACAGAGTAATGTTAAAATACTATCATAATGTTACACGTTCAGGTAACACTAAATTATTTTTTTTGTGGTACATATCAATAAAAAAATTTCTCGCATACAAACGCTTTGGATTTGGGTGTGAATGTGAAACTATTCTTCATCCGCTTCCATATAATGCCGGATTCTCAACCAAATCAAAACTTATGTGTTTGAAAATTCTTTTCTATGGTCCAGTCATTTGATAGACCATTTACTCTCGCAGACACTGCTCATTAACACACCAGTCTGTGGGGTGGGAGAACAAACGACACAGCGCAATCTCCTGAAGTACCATCACATATCTGTACTCTTCTCGCAGAGGAATCTCTTGAAGCTTGATACTTTCTTCTTTCTGTGTTACTACCTGGCGCAGATAGTTTTATATTTGACATAACTAATAGGGTCAAATCGAATTGAATCATTAAAAATAAAATCGAATGAATTTCTGCATCATTGCATATTGAGATTATTCGAAAAATATCCTCATCAAATTTTGTGGAACACTATCTCACGGGATTGTGGAAGTATATACGGTAGACATTCGCACTTCAACCACTCTCCCTGTCCTCATCACACAATTTGAAAGACGTTGTTGGTGTGCAATTAAAGTAGCGTATATCAATAAGATTCCATTACATTGTTGTGTGGAATACATGCATCGCAAAATAGATCGTACATGGCGATTCCTGTATGATTAGAAACAATAGCTAAACTGTAATTCAAATTTCAATCGCACACAAATTTCCCTTACAGTTACACACTATCGACTAATCAGATATAAATATTAATACTCACAAATAATACCGGTATCGACGCGGGATAGGAATCTAAATCTCTTTCAGTCATTAGTTTTTCACTGTCTAAGTGAAAAGACTTTTTTCTTTCACATAACAAGTAATCGAACAAAGCAGTCCAAAAAAGCAATGATTAGTTTTCGATCACTGCAAAACTGTATTCTGCATGATCAAAAGTGTTGAATGCTCATTCCATATTATTTATCTGAGCAAAATAAAACTTGTAGACATGGTAGACTGTACTTATTCACTGCCCACTTCCACTTCTATCCCATATGTGCACTCGAACTCATACTTCTTCTTGTGTATAAAACAGCTGTAGATCAGATTACAATCGATGATTTTTTTGGATTAAAAATCCATTAAAATTTATTTCGAATGATTGATTTTATTTTAATAATTAACTAAGGCAGAGATTAAAGTCAAAAGAAATTTCTCTTTAAGATTGAGAAATCTGTTTTTTGAAGGTGCTAGTACTCGTTTTTTCTGTGATGATTTTACATGAATTAATTGAGTCTGTCGAAGCTCTACAGTATCTGTATACATACAAAAGCGATAGACTCATTCTTTCTAAGAAAAAAGTGACAGCTATGTTGATTCAATGAAGAATGAAAAACTGAATTTGATGATATGAATTACAAATTATTTGAATACGAAATACTCAGACAACATTTTTTCCATACAAGTGACCAAACATCACATAAATCCTATGCCATGCTAGAATTTCGAATGTGAAAATTGATTTTCATAGAACATGAATGTTATTTTCAGCACCAACACGTACAAATGCACTCGATACAGTTCATATCATTGAAAAATATTTTTCGACAAAAAATTGTTTGTAATGTTCAACGATATTAGCTAGATTCAGAGTGTTTTGTTTGTACTGATTCTGAAATTGACATAAATATAGTATGAAAATGAATTCTTTACAATTAAAATCCTGTAATAGAGTGACTTTTGTGTCATATTGGATCACCCTATAAAAAGAAATTCGTCTGCTGGAAAGCTCACTAAAAAATCTCAATGGTTTGCTAAAGGGTTTTCGATATTAACACGAGTATCATCAATTCGATTTCGAAAATTACACTCATTATATTTACATCAATATGTTCCTATGAGCCCTGTTCATTTATATGAAACTCAAACTCATGATATATTTTCATTATTTGTAGCACTAGAATTTTAAAAGCAAAATCTAAGGTTACATCGTGGCATCCTTAAACTAGCGTCGGTACGACATCATAAACTGTCTCTCTCTCGTCCACAATATTCGAAAATTAACGATTCCTTACCGTTCCCTGTTCCTAGATAGTAAATTTTAAATTCGTCATCTGACATCCTCAGTATCTTCCCTCACTTTCATATGAAGAAACAGTAAGTGAAAAACACTAGTTAGATTCCAAAATTGGAAAATTGATGCTTGTTTTCTTCTTTCTTGGTTGAAGAAGAAACATTTAATAGACAATGTTAGTCTCACTTGGTACGAAAAAATTAACTGCTTCTTATCTTTCTGTTTTCACAAGGATGTTATACTTGGTTTTTATTGTAGATCATATGAAGCGTTGAATCACTACAGCATACGTCTCGTAGGAGTATCTTGAGAGTACAAGGATTTATTTCGGTCCATTTAGTATTTCAAAAGAAACAAGGAACAACTATGATGTGATTTTTGCAATTTCAAGTGATCGGGCGGTGTAGAGACAACCTTTATCTCTTCCTAATATCTAGAAGTATGGGTTTGGTTGTTTCCTGTATCCAATTGTAGACAGTTTGAAGTCTCCGAAAACTTCACTGGGCCTCGGTGATATCTATCTGATATGGAACTATATCTGCGTTTGTGATGTCTCAAAAACTCATAAAGATTTCAGATAATAATTAAATCTGAAAACCTCTCCAGACTTTTTACGAGAGTGAAGGATTCGAGAAGGTTACCTGATGAGTCTCTGAATGAGACATATATGACCAGCTCATTATATGACAATGTAGTTAACAGCAACGGTTATTTTCTTTCTTTCCCCGTCAGGTGGATTTATTGGATTCGAAAACAAAAAATGCAAAAGGTAATTGTTTTTGTTTGCGGGTAGAAACAATGACGAAAAAAAATATATATATACATAGTCAAGTTAATGTGACTGTCAGCAACTGTGAAACATAGCAGTAGTTAAGTGAGCAGAGTTAGTGGTGTATAGTTTCGAAAGATTCCAGGGGCCTATGGAAGACGGATGGACAAGAAGAAAACCGTGATTACATTAAAGAAATGAAGAAATTTGTGCAACAACTGGCATGATATTAAATATGGACGATATTTTTCCGTTTTTTTTTGTCTACTATTCTGATCAATTCGTGCCATTTTTTTAACTTGTTCAAGTTTTGTCCTGTTGAAGAAAGACTATTTTTTGATTTTTATTGAAAGCAACGATCGTTCATACTGTTTATTAGTTAGCACTCTGAGACCTATCTTTAATTCTACAACTATACCAGTAGATATAAGCCCTACGAACCGTGATAATTTCATTCGATTCGGATGAAGTCTATGTGATTGAGATTTGCTCTCGAAAAAATAACCAATCGTATGTTTTGAATAGATGTTGGAAGTAGTTGAGTGTACATACATTTTTTAACAATGAAATTGATCCTTCCATTTCATTATTTTCAGTTTTATGCAAGAAAGAAGGAGAAGATTTCTTTTCTATCAAAGTACATTATAAATTCAGAAGAAAAAACTCCAATGCGAGAATCATATTCAATTCAATATTTTTCTCATGCAAAATATATCTAGAAACTACTCATTACTATAATAATAAATAACAATTAGACTGGTTAGGATGAATATGATCGTGATAATTAAAAGAAAAAACGTATTTCTCTTCATACGTTTCTATTATTGTTCTTTTGAAAAATAAAAGATTGAAAAAGTATTTTCTTTAATTGCTACCTTGCTCATGAGATATGGATGTTTAATAATCGATGCATCTATTGTGTAAGTAGGTAAGAAAATAAGTTATATAATTGACTGTACTAGATTTTTTTCTTTCGTTTTTCTTGCGTCTCCACTAGTGACAGAAAAGTGCGCGTTCCGCATGAAAACAAGCAAACAAAATAAAACATTAGCTATAATCGTTCGCTCTTGTTTACAACCATTTTCACTTCATTTGTAGGCTTATTTTCCTATATTCTTTGGTATGTTGAATATTCTAGTTAAAACACTCATTCAAAGAGCACGAATTCTATGCATGATTACACTGGGGAGTGTCAGAATGTTGATTTGAACGAAACCAATACACTCTCATCTATCTGGGTAATAATCATATGGAATTATTGTCGAATTATAAAATCATAATATTCAATAGAATTCATTAGCTCTAATCTCAACTATATTTGTTAGAAGTGAAAATTACGCTTTAAAATTAAGATTCAATGTTAAATACTTCATTTCATATACATGCATTGGTGAAGGATACGTCTTATCTGAAAATCGTTATTAACTTCATTTTTAGGTGGCGTTGACAAAGGGACACGATGAAAATCTATACAATTTTATATGATTTAATTATTTGTTTGTCATAAACGTAAGATTCATTTCAGATGCATGAATCGACATCTCAATGAAAGATAAGATTGAATAAAAATTTGTAGATTCTTCATAAAATTTTTATCGCCTCCTCAGTAAGATTCACACTCGTATTCCAACGAACGATGCAAGTTTCTGCTCGATTCAAATGGATGTGTTTTGATAATGATAATAGGGAATCGATATCGTATTAGAGTTGAAAATGTTTTTGGCATTACTAAAAAAACATTGAATTTCTCAAAAGAATCGCAGCGGGTTTTAAGAAATACTTAACTGTGACTAGGCATCTTAAAATGATGCATTTCGAACGTATTGCAGTTCATCATAAGCAATCAACACGTTTAGATTCCTAAAGATATTTTATTTTGAATAAATAAGAATAGATGCAATGCAGAGTAGTGAAACACTGCCAAGTATCACAAAATGTTCCAATCATATGCCGCATGTGCTAATAGAAATTGGAAGACTGAGCAAAACACAAGGGGGAAAAGTGGATTCCCTGTATCCTGGATACGGTGTGAATATGGATGATATCGGAATCCACTTTTTCCCTCTTGCAGGAAAGCCTTTCTTTACAGAAATCCATTCGAAAAAACTTGAAAACAACCAGAATGTTGGTAGGATATTTTGTGAATTTGTCGGAAACTCATTGCAACAGACACGGATTCTGTCTAAAAATCAATTGAAATATAATTAGATTCCGCCGGAATCATTCTAGAAATCACGCACGTCAGCAACAAATCATCGATACATTAATCAGTTCCATCACAGCTCAATATGAGCAAATTCGATTTGGACAAAAGTATATTGGAAATCCCTAGACAAATGGATTCCTATTTCGATAGGATAATTTCTATTTATTTCAGTTCAACTCCTTACTCTTTCATACAAAAATCACCCTGATGCCACTGATGAATCAACAGAAAATTTTGAGTCGTCATAATGCTTCTATATTCCAGTAGTGTCAAGTATTTTCTGCAACATTACAGCAGCGTGGCTATGAAGTTCGATCATTTCCATAACACAGAATTATCCACCTTGAATATGGAAAACCGCAGAATTTTAATAAATGTCCATCGTATTCCTAGCCATTTAGAATGTGAAGTACATTTTATCTTAATTCTCATTTACTTTTCATGATGTTCTCCACATTATTTTGTCATTTTTAACGCCTGTAAACCCCAGTAGTTAGTGATTTCACTCTTCAAGTTAGGCGAAAATGCTAAAAAATCGATATCAATTTGATTCACTTGATTCGTCGAGTTATTGTGTATCTTGAATGAAGAAGTCAGAGTATCCATTGTACAACATTATTCTTTGGTTCTGACATGCATCCAATACTTCAAACCATCAATGTTTCACTTGAATTTCAACTTAATTCTGTTGACAATCCTGCACGCTATTACCTATACGGGATTTCTTTCATCCTCATGATCGTTTATTAATCATGGTCGACAACGGAGTACTAATCGCCATTCATATTCCTATTCCATTACGGTCAGAAAAATCATTTCTTCGGTGGTACAAACAAGATCGCCGTCAAGACGATTCCAGTAGTATCGAAAATGTTGGTTTACATGTTGCACTTCAAGAACTCAAGTATGAAGATAATAGTAACGATTCACGAATAGCCTCTGTTTGTTTCTCGTTTAGTCGGATGACACCAATAACTGTTTTATCATAGGAAACGTGTGAATCAAATTAACAATCAATAAGGCATGTTAACTGGGTCTTGCAGAAATTCCACCCGATAGTTTCACACTAGTTGATCAACAATCACATATGTAAGTAACATATATTCTTTTATACGAATACCTTTTTTAAGAACTATAAATTCGATGTAAGTCGGTTACGTTGATCGAATAAATTTTCTTGAAGTTTAATTTGTCAGGAATCATATCGTACCTTAGGATTTGTACTACCTGTTCTTGAATTTGCAGTCAAATTCTTGCTGTTTTGGATAAATGTAAAAAATAACGCGAAGGTAGTTACAGAAAGATGTATAAGATTCTGAGCATTAATTTTGCCAAGATTCATTTTCTATGATACATGCTCATCGGTCGACAATAGGATTTAATTGTATCGAAAAAATTTTATTTGATATGCGACAATGACCACTCTTACATATAGGAATTTCTATGTTAGTTAATTTTTATTGGATTGTAGAAGTATGTAGTTTAGAATCATGAGCAATATTGATTGAAAATATGCCGCTCTAATTCTTCGATCGGTGGTCAATGTAAAAGTCGAGCAGTGCCATATATTCATACTTTTAAGTTAACAGATCGTCTTTCTTACATTTTTATTATTCATTTGACTATCTGATAGTGCTCTATTTAAATCAATGATTATATAAGATGTGAGTCAATATGATGCTTACGAAATATTCTTAAACTAAAAATAGATGACACTTAATCTGGTTAATAGCAATCATGATATTCATTTAGAACATTCCAGATTAAATAAGATTAAATCTTATCCTATGATATCATCGAAATACCCTGGATAAAATCTCGTGAATAAATATTGAAAAATTTCCTATTTATAGAGATTCCTATAAAGTTGAATAGTCTGGAGCACTGAAGAGGAACTTACTCATTTATTTTAATAAGATATTAGTAATTTAGTGCTTTTGATCATTCACAAAGCGCATGGTCTTCTTCATGTTATAATCACATTTTACGGTGTGGATACATCATTGAATCCTGAAATTGATATCGATCAGATAGAAGAGGCTGTTATCCAAAGTCTCCTTCGAGGACCAGATAAGTACAAAAGTCCATCGTTTGGTGATGTTGCATTCTTGCCGGATGTATCCAATAATCGAGCTATCTACTCATCGAAAGGTTACTCTTGCTGCTTTTGTACTGTTTACACTTAAACAAGCATGTAAGGCTGATTGACAGCAACAAGGTTTTACTGAAGATTTCATATTACATTCGCCGATTATTGTTGAGTGGTTACAATTGGTATTTACCGATGAATTTACTGAACGAGTAGCTGACGCTCAAGTTTCATAGACTTCAGTTTGAGGTGCTCTCAGTATAAAGTTTCCGTTAGAAAAAGTTCATTTTCTGAAGTGATTCGATAAATGTAAAATACATATACAAACTCGTCTAGATTTGGAGATTTCTTCAACCATAGAATTTTACAATTCAATTCAAAGCTGAAGTTTGATGATGGGCATACTATCAAAAAAAAACAACAATAATCAAAAGATTTATTCCTTTTACTGTTTGTTTTAATTTTTTCAACAAGAAGAAATATCTTTCCAATAATGGAATTACCGACGTTAGAGCCCTGTGAAACATACACTGGATGCTGAAAATGATTCATAAAAACAGAAACTAAAATCGGAGTATTCATACGTCGACTAAAACTCAAATGGTGATGGGAAGTATAACATAAGAGTTGTAACTAAAAATGAGAATAAACAAAACGAAATTCATATTATTGACTGATTTCATCATTTATCAATATATGAAACGATTGTTTCTTCATTAGCTATAAGATGATCTGAAACAAATGCTTCACTTTGCATGTATATTGTTACATCATGACCAATTAATTTAGGTTCGACTGAGTATTTTCTTGCTCGACAATTATCAAGTTAGGCTTAAAATTGCTTTTTTTTCTGTATTTCTAAAGAATGAAAGAAAAGAAGCATTTCTAAACTAAAATGCTATAGAAATGAATAGATCATTGAAAATAATGTCCTGAATCGATTCGTCAATATAGAAGATTGGTAATATGAACATCAGTTGGATTCTGCAGCAACGTGTACTATCATCTTATCAACATTACGATTGGCTTGGAACTTTGGATCATCAGCAGATGATAGCTGAGGAATATAACCAGATGCTTGCTGATCGTGTGGAGTTAAAGGAGTTGGGATTGCAAATGTCGAATACGTATTTTCACTACTCGAGTTCGGTGAAACCATATGGGAAATGAAGTGAAGAGCAGCTGTTGCGACACTTGCGTGTGGGCATAGTGCATACAAAAAGCTTCGCATATTTTTATTCCGCTTCGAGAAATGAGGGTTTATTTTCAAAGCTAATTTCTTACTTAGTACCAAAGGTACATATTTGTATTGATTTGTATTTGTATATAGATATACAAGCATGCGTTGGTATGATATTTCACTTCCGGCATCATTCACTACTTTGCGAAAAACTTCTACTGTATTTTCGATGTTAATACGATCTCCGTATAAATGAATTGTACATGGTAATAACCGGTATTGAGAAACAAATCCGACTAGCGATTCATCTTGTGACTGTGATACATGATTGTTTTGTGCAGTAGCATAGACGATATGAGGTTTACCGTCTTTTTGTCCCATAAGGACATGAGGACTATGGCCACAACTGATAGAACTTTTCATTTCGTCATTGTAAAATATAAATGCATGACGAACCTCACTCCAGAAATTATAGATCGTATCGAATTCGTTCTCCACCCTTTCGAATAATTGATAATATTCGTCCCGAATTTCATCTTTCTTTACATCAGGAGCACTCTTACTATGATCATGATTAGCACAGATGCAAACGAATGCCACACGTAGCGCACCATATTCGTTAGGCCAATCAATCGAATTGTCACGTTTCATATTGCACTTGAATTTGTTAAATGCCGGATTTATATCAATGTTTTTCGTTTCGTAGAGATTATGAAGACGTCTGATAATATCCGGATGAATGATGACTGTATTTATCAAGGGATCATCATCTGGGAGAGCATGTTCGACTGCTGGTCGATGTATTGTTCCACCCATGTTCCAAAAACAGAAATCCTTCGTATGTGTAAGAATGGATTTGAGTTGACCTGTCGTTTTGATTAGACCCGATGAAATTGCTCGACAATATTCAGCTGTCAAGGATTGATGACCAGGATGAGTAAACGAACATTGATCGATAGGCCAAATTCCATCATCATCAGTTGCAAGAATAATCGGTATCTTGCCAAATAATCCATCGAGACGAAGCGGCTGTCTATCATCTCCTTGTCGTAATGTTTGTCCTAGTAAATATTCGTTACTTGTAATGTTTACTTCGAAAGCGACGGTCTTCATTACAAAATAGGCATGCTCTCGAAGTTCAGCCAAGAGTACGGATGATTTTCGATAGCCATCATTGCTCATACTATCACCAAGTATACGATCAAAAGCAATACCATGACCAATTCGAATACCATATTCAAGTTCTTGCTGAAGAAATCGTAAGCAACGAAAGGCAATGTACATGTGAGCGACAAATAATCGATAAGCTTGTGTACTATCATCAGCAAATATAACATTTTCACCGCAATGAATACGTACACCGAAAATGTTCTTGCTTCCTCTTGTTTTCGCTTCGTCTCGACACTTTTGAATAAATTCGATGAATGGACGTGCTACAAACGGACAATACGGATATCCCAATTCATCGCCAAAGAGATCCAAACCAACGACCCATTCATAAAAAGCCGGCATCTTTTTGGCATTATTCTTTAGATTCTCGAGTTTTTCTAAATATTCTCGAAATACACTATCGTTATTCGTTTCTGCATTTAAATTTTTCTTGCTATTGACTATTTCTCGTAGCATAAGTAGAATCGCTTTCTGTGGATATTCGAGTAGGAAACGAAGAGCTTCATTCGTATTTTTAAAATAAGATGTTTTAATTCTTTGACGATCAAAACCAATTAGAAACTTATAGGTCATATTGTATATCCTCGAACAATTATTGTCAGGTTTCGGTCCAGTGAAAGCAAATTCCAGATGAGAAAAATGCTTGTTGAGAACAACTAACTGTGAGAATGAACTTAATTCATTAGATGGTCGATACGTTCGATATCCCTTGTGTATTTGACTCTGTATTTTTGACATTTCATCATAGACACGCACACTTCGAAGTACGTCGAACATCCATGGTCGCGAAAGATCATTAACACTTATTGAAAATTCACAGTATCTAATAGGAGGTAAACATGTTTGATAACGATCGATGATATGTGCAATGAGCGCTGCAAGAATATCGAGTCGCTGTGAATAGATCGAATCTTTAAGAGCAAAACGACGTGGATAAAAATCAGGTGTGAATGAACCATGAAAACCATGCAGATCGACATGACGAGCAGGTGTTCCTTGAGCATCACACATGGAAAAGGCGTTGATAATATATGATCGTGCTAATTCTTTTGCTTTGCTCGGTTTATTTGGATCGCATTTGATCAGTCGACGTAGTTCTTCGACTTGTATACCATAAACAATTTCTAATTCTTGTTTTCTTGTATTAAAAATAATCCAATCACGAAAATTAATTTTCATCGGCGGATAACTACCCAATTTTTCAGTAACATGCAACTGTTTAATATCATCACATCTGTCATCTATCACTCCAAGACCTTTACTCAAATCGGACAATGTTAATACAACGTCATATGAAAAGTCATTCTTAAAATTTAAATTTCTATCTAATAATTCATGATAGAATTCCTCTTTAATAAGATCATTAAGTACAGATGAAAATTTCTTCTTTTCAATAGATTTTACTGCATCCGAAAAATGTTGATCTTTGCTCGGTAGTGTAATATCATTGATAATAAAATAGAAAAATCGAGTAGCTTCTTTCCCTTCGACGAAACCAGTATTTTCATTCTTATCCCAAACGAGAGGACACAAATCATAACGCTTGTTTTCCGCGTTACGAAAAGTATCATTTGTTGGCATCATATACTCTTCGTCCATCAAGATCGTATCAATCCAAAAAGATGCATTACCCATACCAAGCAAATGCGTGTGAAGATCATATAATTGGGATTGTCGTTTAAGAATCATCAATAAAGATCTATTCGAATCCTTTTGGTCGTCATTCATTACTGTAGTCATCTATAAAAACAGATCAATTGAACATAAATTTTACATTGACGTTAATGTCATGCTTTCTCATTTACTGCGTAATATATGAAAAAAACGTTCTTGTTTTTATTGGATATTCTCATGAATGTTTTCTCTTACAGTGTTACTAACGTGAGACGCATAGGTAAACAGAAAAAGTAGCCGATAACAAGCACGTCAAGCAGATTCAAAGACGTGTCGGCACAATTTATAGTCCTATACAGCATAGAAATTAGGTTTTGTAGTGGCGACATTTGATATAACAACCGACTCGAAGAGAAAGAGAAACGAAAGAAAATAGTCATTTTTACTGCTAATAACGAGAAAAACATCGGTGAGAGTCTGACAAAGTATGTCCTGTAATAAGAACGAGAGGAACACGTTCATCGATGTCAATATTAAAATGAAGAAAAATAAATAGAAAAAAAAATATCTTCATAGGCAGCCAAACACGTCCCATGCATATTGCATTGAAAAATCAGTGGTCGTTCCTCATACATCACTCAGTTTAAAAATAAAAGAAACTCTGAGTTCGTAGTCAGTACAGTTGAATAGATGTTTCGACCAATCGTAGCATTAATATGCCCTGAAGAGTCATAAACATCATAAGGAACGACTGACAACAACAACAAAAAACACCTAAAACTGAATTATGTAACAAGCACTGGCATAGTTGTACCTGGAATTCAATAGTCATAGTTTATAACAATATAAGATTTTAACGTCTTACAGAAAATAGCGAGGGAATAATAGTTGCATAAAATAATTTGTGCAACATGCTAATGCTTTTATCAGCTTTTAATATTCGCGTGTCAAGCACAATGAAAAATGCAGTATAAGTATTCAAGACTTGTGATTTCAATCAACTATATAGTTTCATTTACATAGATCTTTGTTGATACGCTAGAATCGATAGATGCTGGTAGGGGAGTAATTCTATTATATAATTCAAAGGGAACATATCAAGTAATTGATTTGAATCATTCACTGTACTTGTGTGCGATCATGCATTTCTTAGGAGAGTCCTGGTGGAAAACTCGATCCAATTGGTTAGGCTTTGCTATATGACTAATATGACATTTCAACAAGGCAATAATCAAACGAAAGAATTAAAATCACTCCATGAAATGATTCGCCATATAAAACTATGTTAACTAAATGATTCGATCTCATCAAAAAGTGCAATAAATAGTAGTACAACATGAACGAACGAATGATAACAAATGTATGTATAAGTATCAAGTATCTCGTATATCCTACTGATTTGTTTATTCTTTTCTTCGTAGAAGCAATATGTTATTTTATAACAATACGGATAATTTTTTAACCCAATAATATCAAACGCTGCAAATCACTAACTTATCGACAGCAAGAAATTGCTCAGAAAATACTTCTAATTCCTTTCAATGTTTTTTGATGCGCAGTAGGATAGATTTCATCATTGTCTACTAAACTAATATGATTTATAGCTCACTTTACAGAATATTGTCAAGATAACTGATCAATACAAAAGTGCAATACTTCGTATATGCTTTCAAATTGAAAAATTACTAGAGACGAGAGAGATGGAATATGTTCACAGACATAATTTATGTGGATGAATTTTTTTCGATCGATTACTTATAGATAAATTAGTGATTAAATAATGGTTCAAATTATAACTGAAAATCTTGATCAATGAATATTTGAAGAAGAGATTAAGAAAATGCAACTTACTCTCGATGAAAAAAAAACCATTCCTAAATGGCAGAAATGAAACTAAGCGAAATTTGCTGAAATAAAAAGCAATAACAAATCAAAGACAGATGAACATAGAATAGTCAACATATATATTTATAACTGCTCTCGTCATGTATGTCACTAATCTCAGTTCTTGAGCTATCACTCATACACAAGAAAAATAATCAAGAGATTAAAAACATAACAAAATAGAAACGTACTCAAATAAATATGTAATGCCTTCAATGTGTACCGAATATAAGCAGGCATTTGCTTATCGTTGATGTTTTCAATACTATATTGAAGTAATCAGAAAAGCAGCAGTTGTCGATATCAGCAGATGATCTTTCTTTCTACAAAGAAAGCAGCAAGAAAAACGAGAACACTTTATGGTAATCATAACTGAGTAAATCAATTAGTAGTGTAATGTGGATATAGTATTCCATGTTAACATTTTAAGCATGATAGTAAGAAATACGTATCAAAGTAAATAATATGTCGAAAACATTTTTTTCTTAACGATTCGGATCAATTTTTATTTCATCATTAAGGAAAATTCTAGAAAAATAGTAATTAGTTGTACCTTATTAACTTTTATAAAGGTACTGTATCCGAAGCCATATTGATCGATCTATTCGCTATTAAAACTATGCAATTAAAAGCAGTACTAGTATGACCTTCGAGATAAAAAAAGATTTATTTTCTCAACTGGCAATGAAACGGAACAATTGATCTTTTGAGACTTTTGAATCACTACAACTTCTAACTATTTTTCTTCTTTGATCAACGTATTCGATCAGTTTGTAATCAATCTAATAGCCCATTATGTGATCATAAAGAAAGACTTCCTTTAATCGAATATTTAGTTTCAAATATCAATAGTCATTATGTATAAAGTATCAATTTATTTCATCAATCACATCTATTCGTGGATTGCTATTCACGTTGAGAAATATGATTTCGTATTTTTCGATCTGGATATCTATTATGTGTGAACGGTACTGAATTAATTTTAAAAACATTTTGTTTGAAATAGATGTTAACACATACCAATATCAATGAATTCTGAAGAATATGATAAAGTATATTTGCAAAGCAACATTCGTAATGTTAATTCTAGCAGATTATCTTAGTCAGTGTTTCTACATAAGTTTAGGAAATTTAAACTCCTCAACTAAAGAATAGCAGAGATACTATGTCACTATTTATAAAAAAATGATCGATCTCATTTAAATATCCTGTTGTGTGGAATGGATACGTTTTTTTTACTGAAAACTAGATACACAAGCACAGTGCCATTCGTAAAACGGAGATGCAACTATATCATAAGAAGAAGTTGAAACGATGCTTTATTTTGACATTTAATGTGTAGAAGAAAAAAGAACTCGAATAGCCGATGTCATTTTTCTTCAACCAGTAACTCGATGACTATTGTGTACTGATTTTCAAAGCCAATAAATAAAATATGCATGGTTGTGTTCCCTCCGACTAAATATCAACGGCAACAATATGCTACTATGACATATTAACAATAAAACATTTCAAATTAAAGCAATACCTGAATTCTTAATGTGTGCTTAATGAAACGTAAATACCCAGGTCGAACTCCCCCCCATCGGATCCGACGGGAAGTCATCGGAATCCTTGGTATTGGATTCCGACAGGATCCGGGCCATTCCGACACTTCCCGACATCCGACAACTTCCTGTCAGAATCCAATACCAAGGATTCCGATGACTTCCGACGACTTCCCGTCGGTTCACCGACATTTCCGCGCGTGAAATTACCGCGCCGACATTACCGCGCACGACACTTCCGCGCACGACGCTACCACGCACGACACTACCGCGCATTGACACTACCGCGCATTGACATTATCGCGCACGACACTACAGCGGACGACATATACGCGGAATGTTTTTTGTTTCTTTTTTATCTGATCAATAAGCTTATGGCTATTAATCAGAGAAGGTTGTTCTTTTTTGTGGTCCATTAGTTTAGATGAAACCTTATGTCAGAAGGAATAATTGGATCAGATAATAATGAGAGGATGAGTATAATTGTTCTTACTGGCACACAGACTCCAAATAAACGAAAAANCCAGATCTATGTTTAACTTTTGAATATGCTATTCACTACTTGTTATCTTTAGATTTTGTTTTTTGTTCTCATTAATTTATTTGTCAATAAATATTATTCAACTATACTTCTTTTTTACTTATGTTTAACTGCATTTTTAAAATACACTTTTCCATCGAGAAATAGTTGTGAAGTGTGTAAGGGGCTATATACGTGATTAATAAAAAAGAGACAAAAAAATTCCGCGTATATGTCGTCCGCTGTAGTGTCGTGCGCGATAATGTCAATGCGCGGTAGTGTCAATGCGCGGTAGTGTCGTGCGCAGTAGCGTCATGCGCGGAAGTGTCGTGCGCGGTACTGTCGGCGCGGTAATGTCACGCGCGGAAATATCGTGCCACGCTTCCCGTCGGATCCGATAATTTTCTGCTAGGATCCAACAGGATCCGACTGTCGGATTGTTCGTCCTGGGTACTTTTTCGACTAGATTTTCTGTGAATACACTTTATCTACTAGAAACTTTCATTGTCATTAACCAATAAAAGTGATAAAAATCTAAACACATTCTGAATTGCCTGTCAAATGGATGCTCGCCAACAAATCCATACCATTCTACCAAAGAGCGTAACTCAACTAGCATCAATGAAGAAAGTAAAATTTGAAAAAATAATCAACAGAAATCGATATCAGTACATTCAGATATCACAACAGAAAGGACGAAGTATTTACATCGATGAATCATACAGTTTCAATGAATACGAAGACTGCAGGCAGTGATTGCGAACCGACTAACCTAACACTAGAAAGAGACAAATGTTTAGTTCAGAGTTAAACGTGTTGCAAAGACATGAATCTTTTGACATTCCTTTCCCAATAAATGATTCATCAAGGAAATGAAGATTTTCTTGTCTTTCAGCGTAGAACATCGTTTCAACTCTTCATCAGATTTGAAACAGGACTTTTGAACAACTCTATAACATTCGATGTGCTTGCCATGGAAACTAGCGCCATCTAACTTCAGCTGGATTTAGAATATTTTCAATAAATTTTTGTATATGATGCACGAATCTAACTAGAATATATGTAGATAGAAAATCGAATTCGTTTTAATTCAGTATTCTAAAATGACTTCTAACTAAATCTGTTTTATCAGAATTCCATCCAATAGAAATGATGCGAAACAGCAAAATGTAATATTTAACGATTATTTTATATTATTTGTGAAAAGCCATGATAATAAATTGTTTAATTTATACTATATTCCTTTTGAACACAAGCAATAAAACTGAAAGAAGATCTTATGATGCGTTCGTGTAGCAAATATTGAGGATCATATCTGAAATAAGCACAGGAAAAAAAAATCTTATGAATTGAATTCTTACGACGATGCTAGAGATCGGATGATTGTGCCTTCAAGTAAATGTGATTTACGAGTCACACAAAATGATGATGATATTGAAGAGGCAAGAATAGTATTACACATTTTGTTTTCTTTTTATTATTATAGACCAAAAAAAGAACAATCTGATCATCATGGGAAAATTTGATGTCTCACTTATTCGATATTTAACTGCCGAAGATTATCGAGTGTTGACAGCGGTAAGTTTCTATTCTTATTTGTGAATTCAAAATTGATATAAGAGAACGATTCACGTAGGTTGAAATGGGTATGCGTAATCATGAATTAGTACCATTACAATTAATAGCTGTCATAGCATCACTTAAACATGGCGGTTGTCATAAAGTTTTACGTGAATTAGTTCGCTATAAATTAGTTGCATATGATGCAACAGCAAGAAGAAAATCATCGAATAACGAAGGTTATCGTTTAACAAATCTTGGCTATGATTATTTAGCATTGAAAGCACTTTCATCAAGAGACGTTATTCAATCTGTTGGAAATCAAATTGGTGTTGGAAAAGAATCAGGTTTGAAAAATTTGAATGATCGATCGAATATTATTTTGTTTTTGTTCGAAGATGTTTATATTGTTGCAAATGAAAATGATGAACAAATGATTTTAAAGTTACATCGGTAAATAGAAGAATTATTTTCTTTTTCGACTAAAAGAAAAGATTTCATATATTCATTCTATTTGTTTATTTTTCTAGTCTAGGTCGAACATGTTTTCGACAATTGAAAAATAAACGTGATTATCTTCGTCATAGACAAGGATACAGTTGGTTATATCTTGCACGGCTTGCTGCACTCAAAGAATTTGCTTTCATCAAAGTATATTTTTCGTCCAATGTGATAAACTCAAACGAACGAATTTTCTTTCAGGCCTTATACGAGCATAAATTTCCTGTACCGAAACCCATCGATTTGAATCGACATTGTGTTGTTATGGAATTGATTGATGGTTATCCATTGTTAGTAGAAACATTTTAACGATCTATACACATTTGATATTGTTATTTTGTCTTCTAGATGTAATATCAAAGAAATCGATAAACCAGGAAAAATCTATGATGAATTAATGTCAATTATTGTTCGTCTTGCTTCCTATGGACTTATTCATTCAGATTTTAATGAATTTAACTTAATGATAAATGATGAGGGTCGTATAACAATGATTGATTTTCCACAAATGGTTTCTATATCACATTTAAATGCTGAATATTATTTTGATCGTGATGTTCAATGTGTTCGAGATTTTTTTCGACGTCGACTTCATTTTGAAACTGATTCTTATCCGAAATTTGCTGATATCAAGTAAGATTATCATCGATATTTTGAAAGTAATAACTTGATACAATCGAGAATTTTCTTCTATCGTAGACGTTTACATTCACTTGATAATGATGTGAGAGCAAGTGGATTTTCAAAAGAATTAGAAAAACAATTTGAACAAGTTTGTGGTTTTTCTTTAAAGTGTTCTGATTTATACTGCTAGTTTGAGCGACTTCATTGTTTCAAAAACAAAATCTTTCGATTCCATACGTTACTTTTCTTTGAATAGAATAGACAGTTCTATTGTTACTCATCTTGAGAAAAATTGATAGTGTTATTCTACATCTTCAAACTGCAAAAGTCTTTGGAAAGTGGACGATCTTTTTTTATGAATAGAAAAATAACATAATATGATGTAAAAATATCAATCTCTCTTAGATCTTATGGGTCATTTCTAAACCAATCAAACGTATTTTTGTTAGAAAGAGCAATATCTGAACAACACATTCTATGCTTGACTTTTTTCTTCAGAACGAAGTAAGAGAAATCGAAAACCAGATATTTATGAAAAAAAAACATTGTTTTAATCGTACTGATCACAAAATGTACACCGAAATCTAACGGGTGGGCCCAGAATTAATGATGACCTCATTATTTTTCATTGATTGTAATTGAACTTTCACTATTGAATTCTCTACAAAACCATGTGTAAAACATTTTGATGAAGTACATAACGGTTAAGTTCTAAAACGAAAAATAAATCGTCGATTTTTCAGCTCAAAATGCATTCATATTTGGAGTATGTTTGGACAATTTATACGCAGTCTAAAATTACAAGAGAAACAGTTTCGAATACGCTCTTTTCGATGTCTTTGAAAAAGGATTCGGTAAAAGTGGTCGTCGCCTATGGAATCGATATTTTGCCGAAAACTCTTCCCATACATTTTAATTTAGGTTTTCGAGAAAAAATGTTTGCAGGACTCGAACGAGTGTACAGGGATATAAGCTGAGCTTGTTAGCTTTCACAACAATAAAAAAATCGTTCAAAAATTGTCGTGTTTTACTGAATGACATTCACTTTTGTGCCAGAATCAAAAACATGAAATAATAGTTGAGTTTTAACTCGTGTTTTGATCAAAAAAATATTTCGAAGACATGCATCTTGTCCAGAATCTAATGTTTTTTGTATGGTCGAATTAGTTCTTTCGTAGCTCTTCCTACATGGACAGTGGCTATTAGAAAAAACGAGTTTTCAGCTGAAAAGTTGAAGATTTTTGGACGATCTTTTCTTCGTTTTAGAACTTAAGCGTTATGCAGTTCTATTCCAATCGATGAAAACTAGAAAAAACAATGAGACCATCATTATTTCCGGCCCATCCGTTAGTACTGTATAAACGACATCTACATGAGTTTTGACACTTTTCTCAACATCGGATCTTGACGCTTTAACTAACCGTCATAACTTCTACTAACTATCTGTGAACAGAGTCCTTTGTATTTTACATGTTTGCAACATATTTAACACAAAGTTGAAAATGATATTGCACAAAAGTAAAGTTGTACAAAGTTTTTGTTCTTTTCAAAGTAAACGATATAGTCTAACGGAGTTTGATACTTTTGCATTGTGCACTAGCATTTATTATTCAATTTAGTGTGAAATAGAATTTCTATTCATAAAAAAGAACATTGTTGGCATCTTTCTGGTCATAGTATCACACGAATAATTATTAGTCTAATAATTTATCGTAGAAAAAAACAATTAGAATCATGTTCTAGTTTTATATATTTACATTGACATCGATTCTATAAATCGGGTGTCCTGTTTATTAGATTTGCAACGCATGCAGAATTACTGTTCCCAGTTTTCACATCTATCGTTCATTAACATTAAAAGTTTCCAATTCTTGGATTGTATAGAATTATTTCATAAGCATACGAATGTTTTAAATCTACTAAATTCGTTTCATTTAGGTGTCAGAAACAATTGGTCTAAGGCAAGATACTGATAATGAAAATGATTCAGTTGAAGAGAAAGAAGAAGAAGAAGAAGAAGACGATAATGACGATGATGTTGAAGAAAACGAAGACGAACAACTAACGTCAAAACTTCCTGATAACGATGAAATCAATAAATTAGCACAGATGATTGATAGTAATCATCTTTTAACATCTCCGATTATCGATGAATTAGATACAAATAAAAATCGTTTATTCAAACCATTTCATGATGATACGAAACAAGAATTAGAAGAAAATGAAGACGATCACGATGATAATCGATCCATAGTATCAACATCACAAAAATCGTTATCATCAACGATAGATAAAGATTATGTGCGAGCAAAAGTAAAGCAAACACTACAGAGAAAATTGAAACAACAACATCGTCGTCTATGTACTAAAGGTGAAGCAGCATTGGTTACAGCACAACGACGTGATCATCGTGACACTATTCAATTACATCTTGAATAATTATAACTTGTTTTCAAATAAATATCAAACCACAAAAAGAAGCTTTTTCGGAAAACCTGTAGAATACTGAACAATTGTAAAACCATGCCATGGAGAGAGAGGGACGCGAAAAACTAACACTCTCTAGTTTCTTCAAGCATACATAGGATTTCCACAACATGAATGCTTCTGCATCGAAGATTACCGTGACAGAAACTCTACTGCATAATATCATTTTGAATGAATCTTATTTGTGTAAAAACCTTGTGGTCGAGCGTCCTAATCACTCTAAGATTGTAACAGAATTAAAACTGACATCACATCGATGTTGATCATTGATGTAGCTATTACGGAACTTGAATTAAATCTTTTGTTTTAACTTCATTTCAATCCAATCAAAGAAAATAATTTTGTTTTCAATATTTAAAATTGAAGTATTTTATGTTTTATATAGATGGACGTTTACTTATTAAGTTATCATCTTACGAGAATTTTTACTTTCAACAAAACAAGCATTCGCGTGTTTTGAATCACGCTACAACTCGACTATTAATTAGAAACTCTACATATCTGATTCTGCGATAGTATTGAAAATAGCTGAATGCGATTGTCTGAAGAAAAATATATATTGGTGTGTGAATGGACGGTAATTACTCATCGGTTGTATGTTGATTACTTTTTACGCATTTCAATTCGATTGGTGTTTCGTTCAGACGAAATTTGTTTGTGCCTTTCGAAAAATAGCGATCAGCATCTTTGAATTTTCTTCCTTTCTAAACGTGGAAGTCTGAATGAAGAGAAGATTTTCAATTCGAAGAGAACCGAAAACGCCTATTTTGATATCATCGTTGTATTACCAAAAAAAAAAGAATTATCTTAGCCTAGGCCGTTGCATAAGATTGATGTTTCAAGCGTTTATTCAAAATGCAGAATTCATCTGACGAACTTTCTTGAATGGTCAATTCGTTTCTCCGATACTATTTAGTTATAAGGAACAGAAAGAAAAAGGCTTCTTTCTTTCATGGTATCTGTCTGTTGTTTTTAAAACATCTATGTAACCATACAGAACGAAAGAGAAAAAAAGTGCAAAAGGGCGACACCATGACAAACACAGGTTAGCATATCATAATAACAAACAGACGTACAATCGTATACCATGAGTGGTGCACTTTTGTTACTAATACTTTTCGTTATTTTATATGCAATCGGCTATTTTCTTTATAAAAGTTACTTCTATGTTCCATCGATTGACAAGAAACAATTAAAAAATAAACGTGTTATAATAACAGGAGCATCACGTGGCATAGGTGAAGAATTGGCTTACGAATATGCTCGTTACAATTGTTGTCTTATATTGGCTGCGCGAAGCATTGACGTATTAGAAAATAGAGTCGCAAAAAAATGTCTGTCATTGGGTGCAACAAAAGTTGAATGTGTTCAATTCGATGCATCAAGTCAACTAGCATGTAATGAATTAATTAATAAAACTATTGAATACTATGATGGTATTGACATACTTGTACTTAATCATACAGCAGTAGTTTATGAACCATTCTTTAACAGTGACATAAAGACTAATATTGAAAATATGAAGATATTATTTGATGTGAATTTCTTTGGATACTTTCACACAAGTAAGAACATTAAAGTTGATTGTTTTGAATAGTTTGTTTTCGATCTTTCTAGCAATGGTAGCACTTCCTTATTTAGCTCAAAATGGAACGTACGAACAACCATCTCAGATAATAGCAGTATCATCATTAGCTGGTACATGTCCACTTCCGCAAACAACTATCTACGGTAAATTGTCATCAAATAAATATTTAGATTCCTAAAAAGAAATTGAACACTATCTTTTTTAAGGTACGACAAAACATGCTATTCAAGGCTTTTTCTTGAACCTTGCACGTGAACTTCATATTACAAAAGAATATAAAAATCGTGTTACAACGACTGTGGCAGTACTTGGATTGATTGGTACTGATGCTGCACTTGATAAGACGGATCAACTTATTCATTTCTTGGCAGCTGATGTACGTAAAACTGCTCAAGCAATTATAACCGCTGGTGTTAATGGACAAACACGTTTATTTTATCCTCGCATTTTTGCAATCATTCCACCCCTGTACTATATATTCTCTCCTATGCATGAGTTCATAGCTCGACTTGGCAATTAATTTTTTCTAATATGTTGATAGACCTAAAATAAAATAAAATAAAAACATAATAAATGATGAAAAGAATTGTTTTCCATTTTGTATGTACAATAAGAGATTTTTATTGAACTAAGAAGACTTCTAAATTAATATCTGTATCAACATAAAAAACGTCATGTCTAAGGTTTATCGTTGTTATTCACCAGTTTTATTTTTCGAACAAAAATATATTTGGATATTGAAAGAAAGTCATTGAGTCATTTCTCACACGATCTGACATTAGATAATGAACATATCGTTTGTTAAGGATCCTCTTAAATTTATTTACAAGAAAGAAACATCATGTTCTATTAAAAGTAATTGAAATTCAATGAATTGTTTTCGTTTCACATAAAGCTTTTTTGATCGTACTAACTTAAGATTCTCAAATGTGAATGATACTGACATGTAACTTAAAATAAAATTCAGCATCTAGATATAGAATGTGAACCGCTCTGTTTAAAAATAAGTCAATTTCATTCAATTCACAGCACGTGAAGAGAAAAATTGAAATAGCGATACTCTGTATATTATAAATGGAAGGACATGAATCTCAATAACCGCTGTGTCCGAACATTTCTTGTGAAAAATATTCGGTTGAGAAAAAAGAATGCTGCCAAAAAACCAACGTCAATCATAGAAAACAGCAGAGAGAAAAATAGTTGACCACAAGAAAAACCTTCACGTTGATTATAGGCAGATGATTTTGAACATTCTATTGTGCGCTCATATATTCATCGACAATTTTTATTCATTATCAATAGTTAACATGAATTTTGTTTCTATTCGCTGAACATATTTATTACAATATTAGAAGAAAAAAAACATTCCTGAAAATAATCGTGACTGGCGTTGATTCACTTCAATCGACAAGCTTCGTTGAATTATAAAATCATGTCGATGTCGAAATTGTTTACTTCTGTTCGAATAATTAGCTGCGAATGGTTATAAAGATTTTCCCATAATCGTAGATATGAAGTATGAGAAAACGGAGTAATCGAAAGTAATTTATATTTTTACGGACGAACGTATATGAATCGAATGCGTATGTCAACATATCGTATCAATAAAAACGTCTCATTTAAAACTGAGATAAAAACTGAATCGTAGCTGAGATGTTTAGCTAAGATGAATTCATTCCTGCTTTTATATATTAACTAGTGAAATTTTTCTCAAGATCCTTTCTTGATTCTAAATAATTTCTATTTTCAGGACTTCTCATGATTAGACAGTATATAGACAACGAACTTTTCTCAATCAAACGAGGATATTAGAAAGAATTCGATAGAAGGAAGGATATGGATCGATGGCTGTAACTACACGTGGACATCATGTTTTTCTTCTCCCATCCTCTGATATGCGATTCTCTGAGATTTTAAGCAAAAGAAATTTATTTCATTCGGTTTTGAAAATCCTACTGTGTCTCTGCAATAAATAGAACTTATCAGACAAGAATTTTTATTTTATTTAGTTGGTACATCAAAAGTTACTTTTACTAAAAGACACAATACACAAGAAAATAGACTGATTACCGATAGTGTTCGATCGAAAGCTAAACTCGATGATGATACAATTCCATTATCCAATGTACTGATCACATTCACAATCATTTCTTCAAAGCCTTGAAAGCGAGAATCCAATATGTTCAGTTGTTCTTGAATTTCTGTATTGGATAAGAAGGAAAATCGAATACTATTGTAAACCAATGCTTTTAGTTCTGTGTAGCTTGGCTTATATCGATGGCAAAACAAAAGATATTCATTGCTCAACGTAGAGCGTGATACACCTGCATCATCAGTGCCAATCACTAAGGGTACACCGTGGGCTTTGTAGAGTAGCATAGGATGTGCGTCGTTTTCAATACCAAGTATAAATGCATTGCTACTTATAACTGCTTCAATTACTACATTGAGTTGCTGCATCTTTTTCAAAAGTTCATAAGCGTTTCGTTCATAGAATATATCGATACCATGTCCTATGCGGCTGGCTCCAGCAATTTCTATGGCTTCACGTATGTGAAACTGCAGACCTTCTGGAGGTACAAGACCCAGTGCTAGTTCACCAGCGTGCATTGCCAATTTCACAGCTGGAAATCGTTGTTTAAGAAAACGAAACATTTTCATGTGCAACGTATAGTCCCTCATTGATACAATACCATTTTCTGGTCCAACAATGTTAACACCAACTATTAAGTCACTAAGCGAAGCAGCGGAAAAAGCAGAATACAGGCTGGCAAACACTTGAGATGGTCGATTACCTCTGCTTACATATGTTTGAAAACGTAGTGTGAAATTAGCATCATTGATCCCATTTGCTGAGCTTTCGATCATTGTTACATAGCTGTTAATTGTTGCGTTGACTGCATTGTCATTTACAACGACATCAAAATAAGTTGTTAGTACTCTGTTGATTTCAGAGTCATTGGATTTTGAAGTCAAAGAATTCAGCATGGCATTCAATTCAATTGCGACATTAAGATTTGGCCCGCTTGTCAGCATGGTTTCTATGTATTGTACATTTTCATTCATGGCTGTAGTTTTTAACCACGTTAATCCTTCGTTATAGAAGCTGCCACTGACCGGGCCGAAATAACCAAAAGTATCGAAAAATTGCTGGTCTGGAGGTGGTTGCTCATGGTAGTGATTAGCGTAATCAATGATAGACCAACGCTTCAACAGCTGACGATAAAAAGTATTATCGAGACGTATTTCATCAGCGGTAATACACAGGGCCTTAGCTGCATCAGACAATGAGGAAACGCTGGTTTCTATTCTGTATTTTTGTATTTTCAGTGTTGCATCATCTTCACGGTAGACGCAGTAGTTCTGTCTAGCTATCCAGTCGAGATAAGTTTCGGCATATATCGAGCCTGAATAATGATGATGCAGATCACCACCTTTAGGCATAGCTGTCACAAACACATTGAGCTCGGAAAACGGTTGATTATCGCTATTGATCAACTTATTGTAGTATGCATTTGTTATGTCAATATTCTTATTGGAACTTAAGACTGCCGCATGGGTAGATTCGATACAAGATAGTAGAGTGTAGATTAACAGCACGAAAGAAGGTGTGGCCATAAAGTAAATTAATAAGTCAGCTATTCTCATAGACTTCTTCAATAGATATACTGCTAATCACAAACTGCTTGTGAGATCTTTCAACTGTTTGAAAAGTGTTTTTACTTGTGATAGACTAAAAGTCTCATCTACACACAATGATAAGAAATGTACTGAAATTTTGTGCTCGAAAAAGATTTATTAAATGGTAAGCGAGGCTTTTTTTCTTTCCTTCTTAAAAGAATCGACTAATCGCTTTGAAAGATCAGAAAAAAACTTCATGTTTTAGAGTGGGTAATCATCATTCTCGAGCGAATATCGTCACGAGGAATAAATCGTGTAAAAACAAAAAATTTTAAGGCAAGCCTCTTCGTAAGTGCGTATCACAAGAGAATTTTATTACTTTGCGAGAAATAAGAAGATAACATCGCAAAGTCGCTTTTTTTCAAGAATCTTTTTAAGGTGTGAGACCATACTCTATTATATGTTCGTCAAATCAGGATTCAAGAACCTCGAATTCTCTAACATCTTATTTAAAGATATGGATGTGTTTTTCTTAATATAAGGGCATTCACAGTATGTAATATGATGCATTGAGAATATCGCTCAATTACTCATCGCTAGTTATCTCTAGAATAGTCTTTTGATGCATTTTATATAGGTAGATAATAAATTCAAACACATAAGTATTTTCAATGCACATAAGATAAGACATTGACTTCAAATCATCACATGACATTTTATCTTAACTTAGGAGGATCCAATAGACATCCTGGTAGTGGTGTTCTTTTGCGAGTGTTATTTCACAATAGCATTCAACTAAAACATAGCAAGAAGCATTTTTATGAAGCTTATATAAATTTATAAACTGTTAAGGATATCAAAGATCGTTGAAGGATTTCCTATATCACTTGAATTATTCGATATGTTGCATAGATATTGACAATGTAAGTCCTTTTCCGAGATTCGCGAGTAGAATCTGAAATAGAAACCATAAAAATATGATTTGATTTTGATAACGAGAGGAAAATTGAAGTGTTCAGTTGGCGAGTTCTTTTTATGCATAAAAAGAGTGAAGTGTCTGGTGAATGAATCCAACATAATCTCAAAGCGCTGCAAATGATATCTCAACATTTTATTCAATCGCCTGATCATTTATTAGTTAGAACACTATCTAAATATTATGTAGATTTCATCCGTTAATTTTATCCTTGAGTACACATAATTCGGTGTATACTCAATACGATCCCTTGCGAACTATCTTGCTGTATGCACATGACACACAAGAGCATGAAGTGAGAATCGAAATAACAATCAGTGAAAAATGTGAAAAGTTCTGCTAGTTGAAGATTCATGTTCACTCTCGAGAAGCTGCATTTGATGGACGCTACAAAAAAAGTATCATCGATGATTTCTAAGTGATGATGATTCTTTTTTTTGTAACGAATTTTACAAGAATGTTACAAAAAGAACATCAGTTCATCTCAAGTGAAAGCGCAAAATATTAACATTCAACTGGATTCGATGATTTCTGGTGAGGGTTAAAAAAGAATTGTCTGATATCTGAAAAAAATACTGCATATATTTTACGTCGATTTTGTTGTCCTTTCTCAAACTTTCTGTTAACAACAACCCTGTTTGTAATAAGAAGTCAAACACTAGATAAAAAAAAGTATGTTATTATGAAGATTTACAGCAAAGTCCATAGGATCAACTAGCCTCGTATATCTATAAATAGCGAGCAACACTCTTTCATCTTACTCAAATTCACGGTCATTGAATAGTCTAGCTAATTATTCCAAGACAGACTATTACAACAATACTGATGCACTGGATGGATCTATACTACTTTGAATGTGTGAAAAATATAGATGCAACCTTTCAAGTGTTTCTCAGCGGAAAGACATGAATGTGATAAAGGCAAACCTTGAGAGTAACTCATGTCAAAAACGTAAAAGAAGTGGTTGACGTATGAATCGTTTTATCATCTTGTCTGTGTTTCCACTGTAGTTCATTTTGTTTAGAAACGGTTTGATTGAATCTATTTTCTGCACATATTCTAGTTTACCTTTTATCTAAACCAAAAATTCGAGAATAGCATAATTTTTGACTACCTTCAGTAGTTTCTGTTCCTACACGTTCGTTGAATAGATCGGCGGTCACTCATACGCTTCTAATCAAGTGTGCCAACCTATGAAATTGTGTGTAAAAGGACAATAGATCGATGGATTATTATCAAAAACCTAAAACTCCCATGATATAACAGTGACGTAGATAGCAAGAACTAAATCTAACATGTTCACATAGGACAGATCATTGAATCATTCCTGAATAAGCATTTCCCCGAAGCCATTTGATAAATGCTTTAGCAGGAAAGATGTAAGGATCATGGCGAATAATAGATAAACACAAGCATCGACCTTCATCTAATAGTTTGCATTCATCCACGATTTCACTAAAGCTTTCATTCTTGATGACTAAACGGAAAGAATGATTTCTATGATGTTTCAAGATACTTCGGCAGCAATACTATATCTCTCGAAGCTTCAGTAAATATCGAGACTGACACAAATATCATGATTCATTGATTGATCACGAATGAATATTAGTATAGAAATGTATCCCAAAATATTTTGGCAAGGTTTTAATAAATCTCGAGATTAATGTTAAAACCAAAATACATCACAAAATGAAAATAAATATAAAGATTTATTCAAAGGTTCAAAGACAACTGATGCAGAAGTGAAGCTCACACAAGTTATTTTTCGAAGCCATTGATCTGTCTCTCCAATAATCCGTACAATCTTGTTTTATTTTTATTCATCGACATTTAATCTCTATATTGAGTCTATCATTCAGAAAACCATCAAAGAATAATCCTAGTTAATTTTAAATAACCTTAGCCGTGGCAAAACGAAAACAGAAAGTTAAAATACTGTCATTAATAGCACAATGTTCAAGTGAACTTAAACATAAATTATCTTTTTCAATTGAATATTCTCAGAAAGTACTTGACTTCGTTGATAATGTTCCTCAGATATTGGTGAGTGATCACGCTTTCTTTAATAGTACGCCTTCATTAATCATTTTCGTTGTGCAGTGTCTCGATTATGTCATGGTCGTTTTCATATTGTTGCTCTCTTACATTTTTAGCAAGTTCAACAGTTTGATCACTATTCTTGATTGCGATCTAATGTTCCTTTCAATTGTTTATTATGGTCTTGTGCGGTTCACGCAGTAGAAAATTTCATATGAGTACAAATTCTGAATGTTGGGTATTAAATTTCGAAAACTCAGAAACCTTTCTAAAGCACACATGCACATACCACCTTAAATCTATATAATCAACTTTTGTTGAATGTTATAACATGAAAAATAGATTAAAATTCAGTAGATATCATGTTTTTACTGATACACAACAGAATATCAGGTATCAGATATTTACCTGCTGCCTTTATTCAAATTAACACGAGGATATCAGATACCTATGATTCCAAGAATCAAGTGAACTCCTGGAAGATTTTTCATACGTGAAAAAAATGGATTTCGAATTTCGAAATCTTTCAAGTGTTTTCGTTACTAGCAAAATCGGAAACTAGGTAAATTTTCTAATGATTCTATTTCCAGGTGTCGGAATCCAATCAAGTCCTTTTATTTCGTTCCTATCAACAGCGTCGTGTGGTTGAACATCGGAAGTCTTGTTTTTGCCTATCAGAAATGTCTCAGAGCTTCCAAAGTTCAGAATGGGAATCTCGATAGGTTCACGAACGTTGAAGACTCATTTTCATATGTTTACATGAGAACGAACCTTATTGGAGTACGCTTTCTAAAACTAAATTGAAAGAACTCATATACCAGATATTTACGATTATCCATGTCTTCTTTAGAATTGATGAAAACAAAAATATCGTTCTGAAACCATGCATGAAAATAACTTCAAGGTGAGGATGTGAGTGTGTATGTTCTTTTAGATGTGTATGTTGACGTTGTTCTTATCTGAACCAATAGCAAGTGCCTCATCCACAGACCCACACTCACCATTCGAGATGCTAAAATGCTAATGCGTAAAATCGTTTTACTTTGTCGAATGTATTGCATTAAATGTTAGCAGTTATGAAAAATCGGATGAAGTTCATAGCATTCCCGATGATGTAGTCATTAGTACTCTTCGTCTAAGAATTAAATTTCATCAATTCGAATACAATAATAAGAAGAGAATGATTACTTCCTGTATCTACGATGAAGAGAAAACGAATCGGTCATAATAAAATTAAACAGGTGCTCATATTACAAGACGGGAACTATTACACAAGTCGGAGAGGTGAGTCAGAATATCATGTTTCTATCGATTCGAAAAGTTATTATGATTTTGTATTTGGAAATGAAAAAGGGTATAAATAAGTGCACTCAATTTTATTCTTCAATAGCCATTGCTTATATTGATGTTTATCATTATTGTACAAATCAGTTCCTGTTGAAGTTTTCAAGTTGATGGTTGTGAAATCCTGCGTGGTGCAATGCAAAAGCGATAATCATGGAATTTCGGACCTCCTAGTCCATATCAAATATGGCGGGATGGAAATGGAATGATCCGGTTTGGGTCAACACGCTAGTATGAAATGTGGAAATCCAACTAACTTTACGGGAATTTAATTAACTGAACAAACGGAATATCTTTTCTAAAAATTCACTCGAATAAAATCACGATGTGTCAATTTCGACATTAAGCAGCAAGCAATCACTCGATTTATTTTAGTTCTTTTAGGAAATTTGAATACTTTGTCTAAACTGCTGAATCTCGAGAGGATATTTTACATGGATTAAAAACATCGTATATCACCAATAGACAGATATCTTAAAGTTGCAATGCAATATTTATGCTGACATATCATATTTTCTGAACATCATCCAATAAAATGTCAAAAATTTTCACTATAATTACATGAAAATACAAGTCAGTATTTCATTGTCATTGATCGATTAATATGAATAGGACTGAAGACACATCTTATAGGCTTCGAATAATATTGATGTCGCAGATTTGATTTATAGCTATGTTGGAGATGTCGAATTTCGGGTGTGGATCTTATTATTACACCCACAAGCACACCCAGCAAAAGTCGTCAGTTGCAAAGAAGCGATGAAAGAACCCTTGAAGCTTAGTGACTGTTAAACAGATTGACAAGACATTATTCGAACGGCAAACACTGCAAGTCTTCATTCCTTGTTTCCCACGCTATTCAAAAAGAAGCCGTTCTCACATCATTTTTTGGTCGACTATAGTTTTAGAGTTTTGAAATATCGAATCACAATTCTATTTTTCATCAAAAAAAAAAAAAGAATTCTCCAAAAAAAACACTACCAAACATCTGGTATTTCGATATGTTCTTTCAAATACAATAGACGAGATTGATTGAAAAGTGACAGAGAATTTATGAGACACCATTTTACGTACGTTACATTCTCAGTATATTTGTCTAACTTTCATGCAATTTGAACATTCAGTGAAAGTCAATTTTGTTTTTATGCTATTTCTTTTACTTTTGAGCGTATTTCACACAGTGAGCAAATTTGGAACTCACTGCATGTCATGTTATATTTGTTTTGGATAGCACGTGAAATTCAAACCATCAAATAATCTATTAAACAGTAACTTATTTTTCAGGCAAATCATTTTTGTACTACTTTGTTGTTGTATTTCGATCTGTGTTATATTTTTCTGACTTTCATATATCTATGCCATTCAAGCGTTTGAAAAAGTACAAACGGCTACGATTTAACATTAAAATGTTGATTTCAGATCAATTTTGATCATGCTTATCACCTGGATTTTGCTGGTTGCTATCATTAAAAAGTTACATTCGATCTTAGCAAATTAAATTAGTGATGCATATTCTAGGTTTGATGGAGTGTACAGAGAAATTATGTCTTATGACCGATAGTCGTAATAAACTTGAGTTTTCTTTATTTTCATCCAGCTGCCACATGAGTACCTGTGTAAATAAAATAGGAAAAAATCGATTGTTTTTTATCCTTAATAACTGATTAAAATAGCACGACTTTGATACGATTTGTATCATAAAAAATTGACTATGAATTGAACAATCTCTGAAAATCGATTTTTATAATGGGTATAGGTGTGAATCGGTGGAGATGAGAGTATAAGTATTCTCTGTTCATTATCCTTTTCATTTTATGTTGATATACGAAAAGATACTTCATCGAACACAATAGAACGATTTTGAATTCATCTGCCAATTGTCGTCGTAGATATTTCACGAATCGCCTGATAAAAAACGCTACAACTTTTAGTTATTTTTTATGTGCTTGTGTTGCGGAGGCATTGAAGTGGAGTTACAAAAAGATAGTATTAGTTATTCGATAAATTAATAAAATTGAATGATTGTTTCAAGAGAATTCATATAGTAGAAGATTGATTTTATTTTAGAAGCAAACCACAAAAATTTACCAATGAAATTCATTGCGGTTCTTTCAACCCACCACGTATAGTGACTAGAAGGATCACGATTTTCTATGGCGAAATCGCAGTGATCTATATCGCGGTTAGTAAGAGTTTCGCGTATCCGCACCGTGATGTACTACACCACTAGTAGAAACTGTCTTAAAAACCGCGTTCGCCACTTACGCAACTGCGATTTAGGAAACCGTGGTGCATATGAAAGTGTGACGTAATGCGTAAGGACAATCAAAATGTTGTGCTCTACGTTTTCTGCCAACCTTTTTGATCACTTCACAGATAATTCATGTGACTCTGCAAAGGTACTTCGTGGAAGTGGAGCTCAAAAGAGTTCCCATCAATACCCCTAGAAAGGTGCGACACCTGAAACTTTCAAGTTACAGATTATGTTCGGCATAACAGAATCGGTTCACTCTAGTGTGTCAGGAAAAACCGTGATTATTAATACCGTTGCCGACTGCTGCCCTTTTTTTAGATAATTTTTCTTCCGTGCGTATCGTGACAACATATATTTCCATTAGCACTACCCGATGGAAGACTTAAAGAAAGAGTAAGATTGATGTTTTTTACTATGATTATTCAATTATTTAAACTTACTATCGATACTCTGATTGTTCTGAGCACATTGTAGATATTGATGCATGATGGTAGGATGTTAAATTTCGATGCGTACAAAGAGTAAGATCAGCCAAACATCGCGTTTTTTCAACATGGATAAATGAATTTTCGAGATCAAATTCACGTGCACCCAATAGATTGACTAGATTCGGCACACAATATCCATCGTTAGTAGATCTCAAAACAAAACAGAGCTGATTCTATAGACAATAGAGCCTATCAAACGGGTTTTGATACATAAGGGATATCTGAGAAAAGAGCATCTAGATCTGTGCGAACTTTACTGCACTATAGTTTCAATCATAGTTTTGAATAGACTCTTAAATGATTCTCACTTTTGAAATGCATCGAATNTGTAGCAAATTCAGAGACTACAAATGATATTTTACGATCAAGACTTTTCACCTGCTTCGCTATTGCAGACATTAGAAAATCAAAGAAACTGGACCCATCAAAGACTCATTCCTTTGCTGTCACAGCAGCAAGTTAATAGAGTCAAGAATTTCGCGTCCAAAATTCTTTTTTTCCTAAGAATTCTACTGCTGATGTTCGTATCTTGTGTACTCAACATACTTTTTCGATCATTGTGGTGTCGTTTTATACTTGATATTTTTAATTAAGACTTTTGTTGATGAAATGAAAATTTCTCTTCTACAGTCTTTCGCAATGCTGAAAGACTTTCTAGATGTCACTGTAGGGCCTTTTGTCTGTGTTTTTCATTTCTGTTGCATTCTCAGATGGCTGTTTATCTACTCGAAGCTACTCTAATACAAGGTCTATCTTATTCAGCTCATGATATAGCTGAACTGGAAATACATGTACGAAATGAAATCAAACGCTACATGCAACCTGAAATCCAACACAAACTTTATGAGCTTGTACAATCGACAACAAATGATACTACATCGTAACACTGACCATACTGTTCAACATATGTATCGAATGGTGAAATCAATAATGAAACATCAACAAAACGAATCAAAGACTATATTAATGTTGCTAAGATCCATCACAGCTTCAATCGTTTTAAATATGTGCACGCAATGGCACATGAGAACAGTGGTAGGATCTATATTCAAATGGATCGATACTGTTAATAGAAACATAATGAGACTGACCTACTTCAGCGCATACTTGATGAGAATGTAAGACAAATAGAAGAAACTTCAGGTACTCGTATTTCTCTAATGAATAAATTTTGGCATTGAGTAATAGAAAAAGATGATAAGAACAGTTCTTGACATTTATTTAATCACTGTAGAAAAAAAGCAGGAAAAACACAATAAAAAAGAAACAAACTTTCGACAACCAGACCATTATAAAGAATAAGATTATGAATAAAAAAAACCAATGTCGACGATTTAAATGATTGATCTGTAACTATATATCACTGAGTATCACGTTTAACTATAAAAATATAGTAGAGAAGAATACTAGCTGATGTGTTATCTTCTAAGAAAAACATACATGATTCATTTTGATTATAAGTCATAAACATAGCCGATGGAGATGAATAAATACTTACAGATAATATGAACACGACACGACGTTCTCTTACCGATTTCATTTACTTCATTGGTTGAATTATTTCTAAAAAAAATAAATGTCTTGACCAGTCAAGCTCTATCCTTAATAATCGTGATACAAAATCTTTAAGTACACATTCAGCGTGATTAACACCTAATGAATTTCTTGCTCGGCATACATATATGGTCAGAATAAAGATGCATTACTTAACTACAATATTAAATAAGTAAAACGTTGTTGCTTATTTATATCTTTACATAAATCGTTATTGTTAGTTGTCAACATGTTTGATTAATAATTTTATCGACTTTTCTTTAATTCCGTTCATCATAGGAATTATTTATTTCGGGCGAAAAAAACTAAACCATGTTGGCAATGGGATGGAACAAGCTTGGCATGTTATACCTGCTAAATCATACAAACGAGAATGCGAAAATTGACTTTGGAGTGTAATAATCGATTCACTAAATTTTCTCAGCATGTCACACGATTTCATCGAAGAAACAAAACATTTAAGCTTGCATTTAACATGAAGAAAGAATTGCCGATTGACAATACTAAACTGTTACTTGCTGAACAATCAAATCGACCAGAATCAAAACTTGTAAAATTACGTAAGATAAGCGTACTTTCATTTTTACCCTCAACTATGAAAACGAGATGTCTGATCGGGGCATCGATAATTTTCTTTACATACCCATAGCCACTGTATCTAGCTTTCATAGACCCTTGACATACCAAATAATACTAGGTTTGGGATGTTCGGTTACTATGCATGAGAATTGAGCATTATGAGCTTCGTGAACTGTCATACACATATGTTATAGTGAATGAGCAACAATTCGTGATGGGACTAAAAAATAGATATTATATGTCCCAAGTTTAAAGATAAATCAATCGAGTTCATCAAACAACTAATAGGGTGTACATAATTTCTCGATGAAAATATTCATTGATTGATCATATCAATCATTCATTTTCTTATGTTTATTATTCTCGTCTCACAAATAAGTTGATAGTCATTTGATTAAATACTGAATTGAATAGTTAGTTACCAAGATACCAATGTTATACTTGAAAAGCAATTGGCCCATGTGCGTATACTTAATGAACACCGTGTGTTAGTTCCTGATTATAAGAAGTTGTTTCTATCAACTTTATTTGACATCGAGAGAGCAATTGAACAGGGATTGGTTGAATAGAATGGGAAAAACAAAAGAAATATTATCGAATACACATACAAAGAAATTGACAAATAAATCACCAATAAATGATTGATGTGCACAAGTAAATTTGTACTTCGTTCAAGGAAGTTTTATACTACTATTCAATTTGATTTCTTTTCATATGTGGCATTCAAAAATTATTTTAAACTAGCGAGGTCCCGTGCATACTGCACGAATGGTTTTTCTGTAAATTTTCATATCAGTGCTTCAACCTTTATCCAATTATTGACAATCTGACGGCTCGTAGTGTATATAGATAGATAACCTTGTAGTCTTGCTACCTTATAGCCCTATACCCCTGCAACCGTATACCCTTGTACGCTTATCTACCTATAGCCTTATACCAGTATAACCTACCTGAGAGCCTTCGAAAACATTCTCGACCATGCATAGCGCATGGTCACTGAAGATTCTAGATTGTGTTGTAAAATTCCAGTAAATGCCAGATCATTATCAGAGATTATAGGAAATTCTAGATGAGTTTATAACATTCTGGAAGAGTCTACATATTTTTAGAACTTTCTAGGAACATAGCAGCATCTGGCTTCCCCTTTAACTTTCAACCTTTAACTCTGATCTTTAACTTATTCACAAGGTCCTCATTGAAATTTTGAGAAAAATCTAGAATATTTCAGAATATTCTAGAAACCTATAGTTAGCTACGCATAGACCTGGTAAGCTCTAGGAAATTCTAGAATCCTTAACCTTTACACTTTCACCTTTAATCTTTGATCCGACACAGAGAAGCATACATACAGACAGACACTGAACATTATTTATGTGGATAATCGTTTATTGACGGAACTGAGTGATCCAAAGATTCTTTCTACATTTTACGGAAATCATACGTCTAGAAAAGTTGTTAAGTGATTTCTTAATAGCAAATGTATTTCTTGTAGATTCAATTCGGTTTGAGCTTAATGTGTTCCCCATTGAACATACGACGAAGAAGTTTGAGGATGTGGGCGACATATACAGACCCACGCCCAATAGATGTCGCTAATTGGTCGTTTTGGTATATATTCAATTTACTACTGATGTGTATATAAAAAATAAAGAAAAGGAAATAATGTTTTTTAAATGATTATTAATAGTTTTAAAGTCAAACTGACATTATGTATATCGTATTGGTTTAAAAACACCATATGAGCACGTTGCAGGAATTTCGTATCGTATCGTATGTTTCATTCATTATTTTACATTTACAAATAGTTAAACATAATGTTAATCAATGTTCGCTAAGAATATTTCAAGTTGCAGTGTTTTTAATGAAAGAGTGTACTAGTCAAAACAAAGTGTACGGAACTCTAATGAAATCGAATTTACACACTGAAAAGAAAAATACTATACACGCTGATATTCCGACTGACTCTGTATTTTGCAGGACTCTTGTTCCGTTCCTTTATTCTTAAACGTCTGTTTACAGAACGTGATCTCGCTTATAAAGGCTTGGAATATTCGTTTAGCAGTTGTTCAACTATGAATGTAGAAGTGAATTGATTGTAATGAATTTTGTTCATACCGATGCGTATTTTTTGTAGTTGTTTCAAAATGATACAGTACAGTATGCGAGTGAATCGGAGGATAACATCTAGGAGAGATGCTTCTCCTTAGAAAGTGTCTGTTTCAATGTCCTAGTGCATCGACAGTAGAACATGGGATATAACTGTGATATCAAATCTTACCTGTATGTACAAGCGTTGTGTGTAAATAATAAGATCAATTCATTAGAAGATTATGTTCCCTCAAAAGAAAGATTTGAACATCGAAAGCCGTATGTATTTTGTGTACATATTACACCTTTCAATTTATGAAACAAAGTATATGGATACATGCTGATGATGAAAAGTATATTGTACCGGTACGTTCAATTTCAAATTCTAATTAAAAACATTGATCTCAAAGTCAACTATATATAATTTGTTGAATAAAATGTGTAGATAAAAAGCATATGCTTTTTATAATGCTTGTCTTTTTTGCAGTTGGAAAATCGAAAATAAATAACAATCAAGAACGAATATCACGGCAACAAAAATCAATAGACATTTTGAATTCTGATTTTAATTATCTGATTTTGGTTGAATTGGAAAAGATAAATGAACGAATTTTGAATAATTTAACAATCAAATTAATGCATTTCATGATTACTGCTATCAATGAATTATATTTTCATCTTTTATTTTTAAATACTTTCAGTATTGTTTTCTTCCTAAACAACGAATCATTTGATTTCGGATCGAATACTTATGATTATTATTCTAGATGATATTCAATAAACGTGTTTATCTTATATGTCGACGTTTTGTTATTGTTCAACATACAAATATTTTATCATTTTCCATGTCATCATCGCTGATGAATTTAAGTGAATCAATGAAAAGGCTTATATATGGACAAAAATATCAAGAAGCTTTAGATCTGTTTAGTAAAAATTCAACATCTGCATCTGATGTTGCGATCAATTTAGCATTAAAAGCATGCACTAAATTAAAAAATATTGAATATGGTAGAAACCTCCATCAACAACTTTCACCTGAAAGGATTAATAATCTATATATAAATACGTCATTAATTCATTTGTATAGTAAGTAACGAACTCTTTACGTGGTTACAAAAGCATTTTTACATTGCTGCATTCGTACTCGCGAGGGAACATTTTCAACTGTCTAATCGCTTTTTAGTTCGGATTCTGTTCATAAGGTTAGACCCCTTGCGGTACGAAAAATCCCAAAAGGATAAATACTCATAGGCGTTGTGTCCAAAAACTATAGATATTTCACTTTAATTTTCAGCATATGGTATGTTGTATGCCAACAATTTTTATGACAGTATTTTGAGCTGAAATTTTCAACGCTTCTTATTCATACATACGCCTGTGTATGTGCTAAATTTTTGCTCGAAATAGCATCACTCAATTTTTTGGTATATGCCAAGCCATTGACTGATATTGCAATAAAATGCCAATAACTTTGGGAAGAACGCCTAAGAACATTTATCCTTTTAGGGCTTTTCATATCGAAGAGCGCGCACTGAAAAGAGATTGAACAGTTGAAAATCTTCTCTCTTCACCCAGGTCGTTATAACGAATGAACTTTTCCATACGTCTTCTATTATTACAGAAGGTTAGTATCATGATATTGCTTAGTATTAACGATCTTCTTAGAACGATTGACTGGCCTAACAAAACATTGAACCTCAGTTAGGACAGTATCATTGAGTTAGATCACAAAAAAAAGAGCATTCCATAAGACTGATTGATTAACACCTATCTATCTTCTAACGATAAGCGAAGCACTGGTGAATAGATTGAAATTTTATTGATATTCCCTCATATGGTATTTTATAATTGATCTAGGTTTTTTTTATGCGTACCTTCTCTTTTTCTATCTAGTGACTTGTGGTGATGAAGATAATGCTTATCGTGTATTTTCTGCAAATCAAAATAAAACATCAGGTGCATATGGTGCTATGTTTAGAGGTAGGTGTTCATTGTTCGAATTAATAATAAAACCAATCAACCAAAGATCATCGTATTTATACTGCTCACCTTGAGTCTTCGTTTTTTTGTGAAAGCTACTCCTATCCTATTTTAACACTTCGTAGTAGAAATTTAGACAAAATAACACAGAAGATTGAAAACAAAACGTCGACTTTCTTCATATTGTTTATCCTATTTTCGAAGTATGATAATAAACTTTCTTTTTTTGAAATGTTCGTTTATCACTTCAAGAAGAGATAACTGCTATTTTCGAACTTCCAAAATAAATTCTTTGTAACATGGCTCCTTGATTGATATAAACAATTCGTTTTCTTTTAGGCTTCATGACAAACAAAAAACCTGAAAAAATTTTCCAATTATTCGATGAAATGTTAATAGAGCCAGATAGTATCACTTTAATCATACTTTTCAGTGCATGTGCTCAATTACGTAATGAACGTGCATTACGTATTAAGAATCGATTTCTTGATGAAATACCAAAACTATCTACCAATACTAATCACGTCCTGAATTCCTTTTTAAATATGTTGATGAAATTTGGTGATTTATCAAATGCAGAAAACATCTTTGCTCAAATGAAGACAAAAGATATTATTACTTATGGTACAATAATGCAAGGTAAATGATCCTAATCTAATTTGTATATTTCATCTCTTATCACAAAATCTTATTTTAGGTTATTTAGAAAATAAAATGTATGAAAAGGCATTAGACACATTTGAACAAATGCCCTTTAAATCAAATGAAGTTATTCTAATCATTCTTTTCAAAATCTGTAGTGAACTTACAAATGAACGAACATTAAAATTATCGAAAAGAATGTTTAATGAAATGCCCAAAACATTTTATCAAAAATCTGCTTTATTAACTTCATATTTACATATGTTGCTGAAATTTGGTGAAATATCAAATGCAGAACATGTCTTTGCTCAAATTAAGGCAAAGAATATTATTCATTATGGAGTAATGATGAATGGGTATAGCATGAATAATAAACCAGAACTATGTTTGAAAATGTTTAAACAAATGCAACAGAACAATATTGAAGTTGATGAAAATACATATACAATTATTCTTAATGCATGTTCACAAATCGGCTTATTGTCAATATGTGAACCAATTGTAAATAATATTCCTTCTCTTTTGTTAAATCATCATCGATTACAAATTGGATTGATCGATATGTGGGTGTGTAGATGATAAAGAGAGGAGAGAAATATTTTCTTTTTATTCCACTATTCATTCAGGGAAAAGTCGGTCACTTTGATAAAGCTTTAAAAATATTTGAACGTATCGATAAACCTGATGTAATGATTTATACGGCTATGAGTAAGTAATTCATTTTCTTCAAATTTTATCTTTTTTTAATGAGAACTTTTTAAGTGAATGCATTTGGACTTAATGGAAGGGGCTATGAAGCTGTTGATTTGTATCGCAGAATGCCTGCTGATATTCAAGATGAAGTTACTCATATATGTGTATTGAATGCATGTTCTCATTCGGGTCTTGATGATGATGCTCGCTCGATTTTTAATAAAATTAAAGTCAAAACAGACAAAATAACGGCTACTATGGTATGTTTAACTATTGTTTTTATGTTACGGTGAAATCTATTGTGGGCGCTTTCACGCAAGTGCACCCACTTTTACATCGACTTTCTAACGGTAACAATTGCGTATGCTAGTCTTGTAGTCCTTGTCGAGTTATGCTGGAAATACTATTTTGTTTTGATTGAAATCATGAGCTAACTCCAGTTTGATAGATCTCTATTTTTTATGAAAACTATGACATATTAGCATCAAAATGAAGCTATCGCAGTTCTTGTACGAACCCATCGTATTAGCTTTTCAGAAGCGATTCATCATTTCAGATATATGGATTTCAAGGGTTTGACGGTCTTTGAAAATCGCTCTATGATAGTAAGAAATGTGATACTCACAATTTTTCCGAAATCTGAAGTCCATAGTTTGAGGTTCTCGAAATATTACTATCGAAGTGTTTGTTTTGATTATGTATCTTGTTCAACTTTTTATTCTGTACACAAATGTATCGATAAGGTTTGTGGTTGAGTGCGAAGATTTAAAAAAAAGAAAAATCATGATTTTAAGTTTTTCACTTTTGTTATTGTGGTCAACCAATAGTGAAATTTATAATTAGTTAAAGAGAGAGAAATCGTTCTCTGAGTTCGATTAAACATAAAAATCATGAGCAGCAGTAAATGAAGACAGTCGTTTATGAGAGAGAAGTTGTATTATTGAACAGATTGAGTGGATGCTGAAATTCGGAGCTTCGCGACACAAAAAAAATAAAAAAACTTTAATTCCAGATTTGAGTAGTTCGATTGAATAGAGAATTTGCAATGATGGTAGCAGTTCGAGTAAATGCAAGAATCTCACATATAATTCTTTTATATTAAGTTTCATGTGTGGAACCATTTATAACGATCACAAATGTTGAAGTTCGACTAGAGCAAAATCAGTAATGTTCTCATTATTTATTCTTAGCAAGCCTTTTCTCATACATGAGTTTCGACGAATGCTGTGCAAATGTCGAGCATTTATTGTATAGAGCAGCATTGGATGCCTTTTTGAAACTGATTGCTCTACATTCAAGTAATTCAAAATCATGGTAGGACACTAGTCCTTTTTGTCGAAAAATGCAAAACTTGTTTTGCATTTCTGAAAACAAGCTATCAAGTGTCAGCTCGTTAAGAAGAACGAACTTTCCATCAATTAGATAGATGCATTTGAAAATCTTACTTACTATTATTTAGTTAGGTTTCACATATGTATTTCTTTCGTTATGACCGTCTCAGTCTCACTCTATTCGTATCTCTATAAAAAAAAGATGCATCATTGGTATGTCATGAGATATCACTAAGAGATATTCTTCTTTTCTTTGTTCAATCTCTGATTTTCGGGTTTCTCATGTTGAAGATCGAAAAAAAAATTGAAAAGACAATTTTAAGATCATTCCAGGAATAAGAATGAGGCAAACAAGGTATATTGGTCTAACAAGACTTCAGACCCCAAACTTCGTCAAAAATTTGTATTTCAAAAATTGTTAGAACTTCACTGATGCACAAAAAAACAGTTGAGCATCTCCTTCTGTCATAGTTTCTTGACTAGAGGAGATTTTCTTTACTCTGTTTAAAATACATTTACAAAACCACCAATAGGCAAAGCCGAAAAATCATGAAAGACAAAGTTTTTCTTTTTGTGTTTCTGCATTTTGAACTCTTTGCACTCAACCACAAACCTTACCGATACATTTGTGTACAGAATAAAAAATTGAACAAGATTCATAATCAAAACAAACACTTCGATAGTAATATTTCGAGAACCTAAAACTTTGGACTTCAGATTTCGGAAAAATTGCGAGTATCACATTTCTCACTTTCCTAGAATAGGGAGACACTGATAATTTAATCAGCGCTAGTATTCATTGAGATTTACTAAGAACAACATGTTGAGAACATCCGGACGTGTCGCTGTCGACAAAACTGAGATGTGCAACATGAGGTTTTTAAAGACCCTCACACCCTGGAAACTCATATATCTTATATCCTATTCAAATTCAGAAGGGAGTACCATTTGTCTCATTTTTTCAAATGCTTTCACGCAATGAGTTTTAGTGATGCGACTCTGAAAATCATTGCACAGATACAAGCTTTAGTACTCTATCTAGTGATTGAAATCGAAGCTCTCACATGCAGTTTCACGAAAAATGAAACCGACCGATTGAAGAAGCCATTTTTTGAGAAAATCGACTTCTGAGTCTATCGTACTGGTCTTAGCACATGATTTCAATCAAAACAAACTAGTATTTCCAGCATAACTCGACAAGTACTACAAGACTACCATACGAAAATGTTGCCGGTACAAATTCGATGTAAAACTAAGTGGACCTGCGTTAAAGCACGCTTATTATATTTGATTGATTTCACGCTAACTTTTTATTTGAAATTAGACTTGAAACTTATTGAATGTTCTATTAGTTCTTCAATGAACTTATATTGTTACGTCTGTAATTGTGTTTTTTAAATAGCACAGAATTACCATGTTGTTTTACCTATCTTAAAAGAAATATGTGATCATATTCGTATTTATACCTCTAGTCGAATCATCTAATGTTGACCAGATGATGTATTCTCTCTATGATACTCTTTGCGGTATTTGATACATTCCTATTTTCGAGAGAAGAGATTGACTTATCTTCAAAATTCATGGAAAAGATTTCAATATATATGAGTCTGATTAAAGCCTTTTAATTTTGAAATATTGAAAACTATGTTACAGTTGAGTATTATCAATAAGAAGTGCAATACAACATAAATATCCTTTGATAAGAATTTATAGTCTATTGATTGAATAAAATTTCGATTGAAAATCGATATAATATTATAGAAGATTTTCTGAATTATTTATTCTTATCTAATAAAACAATTTAGGTTGATTGTTTGAGTCGCATGTTTATGTTTGATGAAGCTCAAGAATTGATTGACAATTATGAATTATCTCATCCGCCTAATTTTGTCATGTATAGTACGTATTGATGGCTTTTTTAGTTTATTTAATAAATGTTTATATAAATGAACTATTTTGGTATTTTTCGCTTTCAGTGGCATTATTATCTGGGGCACGTAATCATCGAAATTTTATTTTATCAGAAAAACTATTGGATCGGATGAAAAATCTATTTCCGGAAAAGAAACAACTTCTTATAGCTGGTTCTGTTCTTCTCTGTAATACTTATTCATCTGTGGGTGGAGATGAACAAGCAAAAGAAGTTCGACTTAAACGATTAAATCAAATAGGAAAGAACAAACAAGTTGGAATAACATCGACTGATGATAATGGAGAATTAGTGGTAAAAATATTTCATTTTAATAACAGGGAAAAACGAACAAAAATATTGTATGTTGTAGCAATTTAAAGCACACGACAATACTCATCCTCAATCAAAAGAAATATACGATGAAATCACTCGTATATCTGCTGAACTTAAAGAAAACGGACATCAATATGACTCGAGATGGATTACTCGTGAAATAGACGATGATGAAAGTATAGAATCAGTTCTATGTGGCCATAGCGAAAAATTAGCTATAGCTTTCAATTTTATCAAACGGCCAATACCAAATGTTATTCAAGCTACTAAAAATCTTCGTATATGTGGCGATTGTCGTAAATAACTTGCTGTGTTTTTTTAAACTTTTTATTTGTTTGTTTTATAGATTCAGCTGTCAAATTGATTGCTAAACTTCGACAACGTCCAATCATTATTCGTGACGCTAATCGTTTTCATCATTTCGATATAAGTGGACAATGTTCTTGTCAAGATCATTTTTAAAAATATAACAATGGGAATTGTTTTTATGCAAAAGCGTCACTACTAACTACTTCTTCATCATGTAAAGTACATATAGTACTAATAAGTGAACATTTTCAAGTGACTATCAGTATAGTTATAAGAAAAAGTAGCTGTAATTACTTCTGGAAATACTAAAGTCTTTATTTAGCAATGAGTGAGAACAGCTAACTTCAAAGATGTGGGATGGTGGTGATAATGGGGATATTCTCTGCAATTGCACCCACCTCCAAAAACGTTTTATCGACAACTTCAGATAGGCAAGTTGCGAATGTGTTTGTCAATAGTGCACGATTAAACAAAAATTTGATAGGTATTCTCTTTTGTATGAAAATCGATTTAAGAATAACATCAGTACCATTTACAGCACTACCATGAGATAAGTCAACATTCATTAGAAGATGAAATTCTTTTCTCTATGCATACTATATTTCCAATTGATACTATACAATCAATCAAGAATAATATTTTCGAAACAGATTTAATATTGGCAATGGCAAGTAATAATAATGAACAACTCAAAGTTCTTAAGCGAGAGTCCATGAGACCATCGAGTATACGAAGCACTCGATGAAATTTTTTTCGACTTTTTTATGCTCATTCAAATCTTCAATGTTAAAAACTGCCACTCCTAAAATTTAAAGTTCGAATACCCTTCCTATGAAAAGTTAGCCAATATCAACTTTTGGCACTATCGCAACTTTTTGTAGAAAAATAAGAAAAAATATAATATAAAACTTTAACTAGCTTCCGTCTCAGTAAATCATTCGAACTTTTTGTGATATGTATAGAAACATCG
>OENT01001318.1:0-45487 GCA_900239685.1 Rotaria macrura | reverse complement strand
GGGGGGGGGGCAGGGGAGTGGGTGCAAAATTTCTACCCTAAACACTTCAACACTCCTTTCAGGTCGTGTTTCACAATAAGGGGTATCACGAAACTAGATAATCACAGTTCCACTTTAGTCAGAAAATACAAGTCCATTCATTATAATCTAAATAAGGTCCACAAATATGAATAAAGTAAGATATACGTTCATTATGAAAATGATAGAAGCACCTCGATATTATCTGAATATGACTATATTTATCGAAAATCACTTTGGACAGAAGAGTCAGCAATTTGATATGCAGACTGCTCATATGATTATTAATAGATCTATAGATTCTCTAACCCTTAACTCGTATTGGAGTACAAATTTTAAATCGAGATCTATGTTTTTTCTTTCATGTTTGGTTTGGTTTCACCACAACATTCTTATGAATTCTCTGATTGATGATTTTTTATCAATAGATTACATGAATTAGCCATTGTTCATGGTTGCTTTTTGTGCGTTTTAATCTAGTACACAGATTTTTAACCTAATGTTGAGTCTATCCTGCACGATGATCTAATTTGAACGATCTCTGTAGAATTTAGTAATTATTCCTTTTTGGTGATTATGATTGTCTGAAAACTCTGCTGCTATCCTCAAGACTAACCAACATGCACTAATGTTGTCATGTAAAGTATTGATAGAAAGATGCTCAAATTGACGCTGAAATTTCAAAACATTTTTATGACCAATTAGTAGTAAATTTGGAAATACCTCAAACATATTTATTGTTAATAGTGTTGTTTTGATTTGAGTGACAGTCTGGCTTATTAGGGTATACCAAACTAAGAGAAAAAAATGCATAAAAGAGAGAAAACACAAAAAGAAAGTACCTTTTGAAAATACTTGTCTACGTATAGAATTATTGTCCAAATCTAACCTTTTAACGTTAGAGTCGGCAGTGTTTTTGTCCCTAATAAATTCATCGACTAAAATATACAACAGTGACTATATACATCGGTCTCTCATGTCAGATGAATAGCGTGTGCATAATACCTTGATGGGTTGACTTACTATGACCATTTGGGTTTTTAATCCGTCGACATCTCTTTTGAAAATAACGATATAATTCAATAACGAGTGGTGCGACTGTTTGAATAACGATCATAAGACCTCCATACAAGCTTATTAAACGAGTTATCGTGTAAAGTACAGTATTACTCTCTTTATAAGAGTACATGCAGAAAGTGGGCTCGCAAGCGTTATAATAACCAGAGAAATCTTTAGCTAAGTTCCATTGTTCAACCATCTGCTGATCAAGAATGAACCTGATGGAGCTGTTCGGCAAGAATGTTGACGAATGTGATACAGTTAGCGGCTTGGGCCAGGCTGTCGGTGGTAGACTCGAGATCCACGTTGCTGTGGCATTTAAACATTCAGAAGAATAGAAGCATTCGAGAGTACTAACAACGAATGCATCGTACGGTGTGCATCCAACGTTCATTCCTGGTACCACGAAAATTGGTGATGGTCGTGGTTCCATCATTTTAACATAAGACCGTGTCTCAGAACCCCAATTATAAATACCTGCCTTGTACGTTACTGTGGTGAATTCACTACAAACGCCGAAATTTGTAGATTGGCCCTATCAGTAAATTTTTAAAGTAACCCTTGAAAATCTTCAATAGAGGCTTAACAGAATCCATAAAGACAGGTAAACGTTTTTGCAGTAGTCACCCTATATCCTTAAAAAATATTGTTAGTCACTCCCTGTAGAATTATTGAATTCCAAATGCTTTTCTATTATTTCTGTTTAAAGTTATTATTTTGAACTCTAATCAGGTTCTCAATGAATCAAATCTTAAAGATAAAATAACAGACGCGTAAAGAATGTTTCCGTCGGAATCATACGATTCTGCACGATGAATGGGAAAATATCAGTCAATCACCAACATTAAAGATTTCATTAATACCATATCGGTTCAGATTCAAACTGTGGTACAATGTGTAGAACTCAAAAAGTTTTAGTGATCTCTGAAAATACTAATTTCTTGGACATTAACCAGAATGAGTTTTCCAATGCTGACAAGTCCCACAACGATTTTACCGCTCGTCTTGGAAATTCGTAAAATATTTCAAGTATTCGAACACCTATTCATCATTTTCAAAGAAGCAGCTAAGAGTTTTCAAGGTCAGTATAGGTTTGCAGCTGTGTTCTAGAGTGCCCGAAAACCTATTTCTGATAAGTTCTGAGAATACCATTCTTTTTTAGAAAGTGATATGAAGTATTTTCGTTTCAGAAAATATTCTTTGAAAGACAAAGACAAGAAATAAACTGACTAAGAGTGAATAAATCAGAAAAGGAGAGGGCAGTGTGAACTCTCATGTCGTTTGGTAAAAACTCTAGTATTGATGAGTATAACGGGCTAATGTGTTCAGGTCCCAGACCCTCCCCTACCTCACTAAAATACATTTATGCTTATCCATTTCTCCGACACAGACAAGTAAGTCTAACACCTACATTATAGCACAAAAAGATAGTTTGAATGAATTATGACGTGCATTGTACTGTATGTTTCGAATGATTTTTCTCATGCAAGAAGGATTTGGGATTCGGTTATCATAAGCAACAGTTTCGGCTATGATATATAAATCTTGCTTCATCCACGTTAAATAAACAAAAATGTTTGTTTCTTAACAATAGTACGGATCTGTTCCACAGTAATTTAAACTCTGGTACATTTTTTACGATTCTCCATTATTTGAATATCCAACATCTCAAGGCACATGAGATTTTGACAAAGTATTCTTTTTTTAATATTTTTCCATTCTCGATATCAGCAAGGACTTAACAGAGAGGCTATGATTTTACTACGGCAGTTTTCTTCATCATAGGATTTCAAGATACACAACTTCTTTAGTTTTTAAATGAAAGAGAATTGTCTAATAGACTGAATGATGGAATATTTCTTTCGGCGTTTACGCTATTTCATTTCTATATTCAGAGGTTTATAATCTTGACAGACCTATGCAAAGCTTTCTGGGAAATTAGGATCAATATTGAATCGAGTATCAATTTTAAAGTTCTCTCCATCTTTCAAAGAACTCTATCTTTATTCATCAATGAAAAGCCATAGCTGTCTATAATACAACATAGAGAGGAAAATCGGTCTCCGAATTCATTACTACAGAAAAACGCCAATACGGCTCAAACAGAATCTGTTCTTTATCCCGTCTTTTCTCTTATATTACTTAGAATGAACGTGAAGCATAAAAAATATTACATTTGAATCAAAGCAATGATTGCCTTCGTAAGGCATGCATCCTCATTGATTATGCCACCTACTGTTACTGTCTTGTTTCTTATAGCATTCACCAACGCTTAAGACACCGAGCTAAATCAAACTATTTGTTTAAATCCGTTCGTTTACCTAAAGAGTTTTTTGCAGACTAATAATTATGATCAGACTTTTCCAAGGCACAGACTTTTAAAATAATTTTTGAGCTGATTCACCTAGGGAAACGAACTAACAAAAATATTATGTATACGATAAGTGTATTCAAAGACCTCAATAGGAATTTTTGAAAACTTTATTTTGATGGAAGGTTCCGTGCTTGTAATATCCTCAGTTCACGGACTTAATATATAATTTTCTACAGTATTTCGTGAGCTAATTTGGCCGAGAGAATACTTCTCCTAAAGGATGTAATTTAACAAAATGTATCGTATGAAGTTCAGTAAACGTTACAAATCTGATTTCAATATTATTCTCTACTATAATAGCAAGCTTAGATGACTAACTCGTAAATTTTATTGAAACGGTTATTTTGTGAACTAAATCCTTCAATTTCATGCTTCAGTGTAAGGATATTCCCATGTAGCCAATAATATATAAATAATGGAAAAACGGTCAATTATTTCCCACTATTTTTCAAAAATATGAAATAATTAATTATAATCCATCAATTTTCAAACTTTCAATGCATTTTGATGCATTACTCTTCAAACAATGCAATAATGAGCCGTAACACATCTATTTGCAATGCAGTTTAATGTATTATTAAGAATTTTCATGAAATTTCTCAAATTTGTCTTTATTTTCATTGCATTATTTCTAATAATGCGAAAATAGTTTGAGAGTACAGTAAAATTTCATTGCATTACAATGCGTTGTTCGAAATAATGGAGAATTTTAAGAGAATGCACTACCATTTAATGCATTTCAATGCATAATCAGGTATTATGTAGAAATTCAGAACAATGCATTATAATCAAATGCATTGCAATGAATTATTTAGAGCAATGGTTTAAAATTAGAGAATTCATCCTTGTCATAAAAGATATATTGAAACAGTGATTTGACAGGTAGATATTTGATTTAACCCAGTTCTCTGAGTATCAGGTGCTTATGAATAAGAGTCGCACAAGTTAAAGAACTAATAAAAAATGTAACAGATTACCCTTTCAATTTCCAAAATATTTCCGCAGGCTAGCTGAAGAGTTTCCGAGTTTACTCATTCGCGAAAATGTGCAGTGAAGAATCGAAATCCGATCTCGAGTTTCTATTCGATACAATGATAGGCTACTAGAGTTTCGAATGCTTTTACAATATTCTGTAAAATGAAAGAGATCAGAGTCGTCAAACCTCTGAAAACAAGTCTTCCCTCTTCATCATTGCTCAGTTTCGGATGTATCTGTTGAACTAAAACTGCGCACAGTGTCAAGTATAACTGACTAGATCATGAATCATTTTTTTTCCAAATCTGAAAACATGTCAATACTATTACAATAGTTTTATGTCATCTATAATCTCTTCAGCTCTTGCCGCTTTCACCTACAATTCGACATGGTTCATATGGTATGTTTGAATTCAAGAATAAGAAAATTGTTAGTTCGTTATCTTTTGTTTCAGGCTCTTATCGATCTGCTCAAAATGGTAAGTTCCAATTCAATATTGAAATGATTTCTATATCTGTTTGATGTGTTTTAGGTTGATATAGATTATGGTCGACATGGTAAGTGCGAATTTAATAATAATAAACTTATTTATTCATTAATTGTCTTCTGTTTTAGATTTTTATCGATATGGTCAAAATCATATCTTATGGAATAAATATATATAAGATGGTTGCTGAAAGTTAACAGGTTAAGTTAATTTAGATAGATAGATTAAGGTTAAGCGTTTATGTTAGGGGCGGGAAGTTACCGTTACCTGGTAACATAACGGTAATGAAAAACTAGCTAGTTACCGGATAACTCATAACTTTTTTTGCTACCAGTTACTTTTTCTTTGTAACTTCTTCAAATATCTAATTATAACTTCCTCTGGTCGAATAATGTGAGAAAATTCTTTTTTTAATTTTGGAGTTACCGAGTAACTCCTATCTTTATTAAGTGATGTTTTGACAAAGTTCGATTAAAGCAACTCATACTTCGACGTTTTAAGAAGTTACTAGGAAAAAGTAACTGGTAACTTTCCCATTCCCATTACCTGGTTACGTAACGGGATGGTAACGGTAAGTCCCATCCTAGTTTATGTTTAGTTAGAGAGATAGATTCAGGGTAAGGGGTTAAGTTAAGTTAGAAAGATAGATTAAGGTTAAGTCGGGTTAGAGAGAGAAATTCAGCTTAAAGGGCTAAGTAAAGTTAGCGAGATAGATTAAAGTTAAGGGGTTAAGTTAAGTTAGAAAGATAGACTAAGGTTAAGGGATAGATATAGATAGAGAATAATTTGTGGATATTTGTACACCGACCATATAGATACAAGTATGATGATTGTGATAAAGATTTAATATGATTGTACAGATCCTGTATAGCAAGTGTGGAATATGAAGTTTTCGATGCATTAGAATGCTTTAAATGGACAACTGATACAATTACACTAGAGTACAACCAAATTAATGTATTCTAATGTATTAAAACCTGAATGCATTGTGGAACCAAAGCAGTATAATGCATTATAATGCCATTGCATTCATGGAGTTTCTATGGGGAAAGAATGCATTATAATGTAAATTATTTCGGAAAATCGGCTGCAAGGGATGATGTTCAAAACCCACTTATACAGATGATTGAATGGAGTAAAATGGTTTGTCTAAACAATGCTTTCATGGAATAAAAGAGCGAATTTTGAAGCCACCAATTATACACATTATGCTTCAATATCCTGGTTATGTGATGTTTTCAAACAAAACTTTTGTTGGTAAAATGAGCATTTTGCTATCAAATAAAACTAGGTGATATCACTGAAACACAGCATGCGTTTTTTATAACATTCAATGAAGCAGAGGAACGGGACAAATATAGCGTAAAATACGCATGAATACTCAAAATTTGGCAAAATTATGTGAGTCAATTATGCTTCTAAGACGAAATTAGTGCTCATGTGGATCTTTCTTCGAGCTATTTGTTAATCATTATATAATTTCAGTGAAGCATTCGCTCACCCAAGTCATTTCAAGAAATACCGGTGAAAATTATATGTTAAGCCAGTAGATTGAGGATATTAAGAGAACGCAACATGGTACTTGTTAGCGTCAGTGTTGAACCACACTAACGCTAAACGATGATTAAGATGCACCTTCTAGTCTAATTGGCTTAGGACAACTGCCCGGATAGCAGGAGGTGCGGGTTCGATCCCCTTGAAGGTCACTTTTTCATCGTTCAGTCGCATAACATCGTGACACTGCTTGACCCTTTCGCTCTATATCTCATATATATCTCTTTACTTTCCTTTCCTTTCCATTACTTTCCATTACTTTCTATATCGCTCCCATATGAAACTAAGAGAGCTCTCTAAAAAATGTCTGTTTCCTAAAGAACACAAACCGGTTCGGAAACTCTTTCGGAAACCTGGAAAGGTTTGCGAGAGGGTTTGAGACATTAACAAACGTTTTCCAATATACATTTAGGTTTCCGAGATAACGGAAACCCTTGGTTTCCCTACAATACCGAATTCAATGCCTTTGAGGTATTCTGCAATACCTTTTTCTTAATGTCGGAAACCAAAGCCTGTCGTCAGAAACCGTTAGGGTACTGTAGGAAACCAATATTACCAGAAAAACTGAGCTGGTATCTGAATGGGTTTGGGAGAATACCTTTCTGGTTTCTGAAGTCTATCATCTGAAACTGAAAAGGTTTCGGAGCGTACTGAGTGTCGAAACGTATACTAGAATACCGAAATTGGTTTCCGTGTGTTCTTGAATCTGTTAAAGGTTTCCACAGTTATAAAACACTTGAATGTTTCACAAAACAGCCCATATTAAGTGTTCAAAATATCTCAGAAGGAAGTTTCAGGCTTTGAAATTTCCGTTCCAAATCTTCATTTCCGCCCATTTTTTGGTATCTTAAGTTCAATTCACATTGCTATTTAAGTGTTTATCACTAGCATAATTAAGATTCACTCACTTATTCATGACTTTTTCGAAACCTGAAACGACCCCATACTTTTGAAATCATATTATTCAATCTTAAAATTCATAAGAAGTCTCAATTTTGAGTTATTGATGATAAAGATCCATTTAGATTTTGGACACTTACGAGACGGTTCAATGGACGATCAAGCAACCGAAGCACTCGATAAAATTTACTTTTTTGATTTGAAATTCTCATATTAAACAGCATGGTCTTAAACCTTTAAATCCAAATTTTTAGCGCATTTGGTCTTGCGAATAAATAGTTTCCCAGATGACACCTTAGAGCACTGACGAAATTTTTTGTTAAAAAAGGTGAAAAATTATCAACATAAAGTTTGTACTTTTTGTAAGACAAGAGATTAAGGAAATTTTTATCATTATATACCAAACGATAGAGCTTGACAAGCTGAACAAAACGATATGTGCCGATATGATATTTCGATCGTTTTAACTTATTTTATCAGCTAAATACTTTCAATGACCAGTCATTTTTCAAGGAAAATGGTATGAAATTGTTTCGTTGTCTCAGCTACTATTCAGTCATTTTACGAGACCCCAGACTGAATATCACATATGTTGTATAACTGTTTCTCCTCTACAAAATGATAAAAACGAAATTAATAAAAACGTTTCCCATGGTTACAAAATTTGGCTTGCAATGGTGAATCATGATACAGTATTTATAGTGAAAACTTACTACAGATTAATTTTTATGCTTTTTTTCTGAGAAAAAATTGATGTTCAACTTGTTTTGGAACATCTAGAGTATCTTTCAAATAGGTGGGACGTTTTCTAATGCGTATATATATTTTATAGAAACTGAAGAATGAACACATAATATGTATTGTGAAGTTAAAATCAGTCAGCCAATCTTATATTTTCATAATGACTTGTGAGAATGCGCAAGAATTTCGTATACATATAGATTTAAGTAATGTTTTTGTTTCCTTTTCATTTGAATTAGCTACCGGACTCTATGATAGAATATATTTATCAGTAAAAGAAAAATGCAAAAAACAACAAAAATTCCCTAGACATAAGAGATCGATATTTTTTTCTTTCTACACACGTTCGTTAACTACATAATCATTCTACAACTATATCTCACTCTGTACACAATGTGTAAAATAACTTGTAATATTATTCAAAATTTACAAAGACTGTTTATAAACGATTATTTTTTTAATCAATAAGTAAGTCATAATTTATTCTTTAACAATGAATAGTGATCAATGTTTTTTCTCTGGTTACTGCGACAACACCGTTTGTGCACCTAAGTTAACTTGGACAACGTTGTCGCAACTGAATGGTGAGAAATTAAAAAAAAAGATGCTTTCCCGATGCTCAAACTGTTCTAGAGGTAATACTTCGAAGAGCTGATTTATTTTTTCAGCACAAATTTAATATGGATAACGTTTTTGTTTGTAACATTCATCATAACTCATTGTTACAACACTTTTACTTTTCTAAAGGAAAAAGTAAATGTGACTTTTGTTTGAATGTCAGACAAGCACAGTCATATTCGAAGGCAGATTTGAGAAATGTTACTATATTTCAGGCTATTACATTATTCGAATATTTCCGATTGAAAAACTCTCACGGAAAGTTTATTTGTCGCGATTGTCGAACCGAAGTTTTAAAGCAAGTAGAAGCATCAAAAGAGCGTCCTCATAACGATGCATTCGAGTATCTTTTCGATCCTGAGTCATTACGTTGTGAAGATGATTCTATGCAAGATGAAGACACTGACTACGAAGTAGCTTATGATTTTTTAGAGTTAAGAAGATAGATTAAGCGAACAAATAGTAGCTTTGAATAGTTTTCTTTCTGTTTGTGGTTGTAAAAGAAAAGCCCAAGTGACAACATCTTATAATGATCTTTCACAAAGTGTCAAGTTGAGATATATTAGCTTAACTAAATTTATATTGAGATCAGCTACATCTTTGATGACATCGAAGAAAGCTGGTGCAAAACACGTTGAATGATTTCAATGGTGAAGAGTCGAATATAGTATTAGACGGAAATTTTCGTCAAATAATGAGTGGTGTTTCGGAAGCATACAGCAGTGCTGAATCATGGCAATCGATACGAGAGATTCTCTCGATTGTTGCACCAAAAATACCATTAAAACTCATTCAAATTGTTATATCCGGTTTAACAAAGGATAGATTTTCTGCAGCACGTTTGCATGCTAGAAAATATAGTGCAGGTTCAAGAATTGAATTAACAAAAAAAGTAGTGCAGCGGTCTGATGACCGACAAGTCGCTCATTTTGTCGATTTTATTATCTCACCTCCTGTCTGCACATATTTGCCATTTGGTGAAAAAGTGTTCAAGTTGTCTTCTGAAGTTGAATTATTCATTCCAAATACGATAAGAAATATGGGGGCAGTTCTTATTATTGACCAATATCTTCTTTATTGCAAAGAGATGTGTTCAGATTTTGAACCACTCGCTGAAAGCAGTCTGTTAACCATTCTCGAGACTTGTAAAGCGTCAAAAAGAAAATCTTAACAGGGTGTTAACTACTTTGTAGCAGAAGGTGGAGAAGCATTTGAAGGTATAAGAAAAATGATTGAAGATAGAGCTGCTCTTCGCAACGATAGCGAACGGCTTAACGAACATTTGAAACGTGCACGATTTTATTTGAAATCGGATTATAAAGTGCATGTAAGAAGATCTAGTAATGTTCCTGATCATTGTTGTACCTATGCACTGAGCGACTCTAAAAAACGTGAGTTCGCTCAAGATTGTGATCATGAGCACGATGAATCGTGTATTGAATGCTCGAATTTAACGAGCACTTTGAATGAAATCGAAAGACTTCTAGAAAAAACAGAAAAAGACGAAGAAGTTTTGAATCGAACTTTGAAAAAATTTCGATTGTATCGTGAATCTATTGAAGCATGGAAAGCTCATTTACTGCGATCCATAAATCAAGATTTATGTGGAGAAAATCTACTCGATAAACTATCGAACAGTGAGATTTATCTCAATCTTCATTGGGCCATTAAGTTTCTTTCTGTCAAGAGTCTAGAGCCCCAGTCAGAATGTTTTGGTAAACGAGGCATTGGTTGGCACATTACTGTCGTAATAAAAAATTATGGTAAATCAGTAAGTGCGAACATTACATTCGATACAGAGAACGATATTTTAAATGGTAGGCAGCAAGATAATGAGCGTGAAATGACTGATTTGTCTCAAGAAAATGAAAATGATGGCAGTATCATCAATTAAAGAGAGACAAAAAGCTTCATATACACGGTTTTTGTTCATGCTTTTGGCCAATATTCCCAGGACAGCGAAACTACTGTAACTATTTTGAACGACATCTTACGCCGTGTGAAAGAAACTGATCCGCACATCAACAGAGAATTTATCCGATCAGATAATGCAGGTTGTTACCATTCGGCAAACACACTTGTGGCAATCAAACAGATAACCGAAAAAACGGGTATCGATATCAGACGAATGGATTTTTGTGATCCACAAGGTGGCAAAGGGCGTTGTGACCGGTATGCTGCTGTTATCAAACCAAATATACGCCGATATTTGAATGAAAACCATAATGTTACCAATGCTTCTGAATTTGTTGAAGCATGTCACTCTCATAAAGGAGTCAGAGGGGTTATTGCACTTGATTGTGAAATTACGATTAATATGCGTCAAAAAGAGAACAAGCGCAAGATTAGACAGATAACTGATTATTTTAATTTCGACTGTTTAAGAATTGGGCTCTTAGTACATTGCTCATGGAATGTTGGTTCTGGTCTCCTGATACCCTGGCCTCAGCTAAATGACAGTAGCGATGTTTATAGCCTAATTTCTGGAGGCATAGATGGTTTAGTTCATGAATATGTACAGACTAATGAGAAGTCAGTCGATCAAAGTATAAACGCCGATGGCAGTGATGAACAAGAAGAGATATTGTCACAAAATTCTAACCAGCTGAAAAGCCTATATGAATGTTATGTCGAGCCAGGTTGAGCGGCTGAATTTATAAGTTTCGGAAATTTAGTTGATCACATAATTATAGGTGAACATCATCAACGTGATTAAAAAATTTTCTTTAAAAGACACGTCGATGAAAATGTATCATTAAAAATCGGAAGAAGTCGAAAATCGACGAATGGTATCTCTCGATATGAATTTAATAGATGTGATCGATGAAAAAGTGAACCTGCTTCCCTCACGATGAGCTTTACCATCACGTAGATCAAATGCAGAGTTCTCAAATAAGCAGCGTCTATATTTAAAACCGAAATTCGGTGAAGGCGTTTGAGTTGTGAAACATTGGAAACCGAAACAGTTTATCTTAGATATGGAAACTTTGAGAGAAAATAATAAATTCTATTTTTCAGCCAACGAGGTGTTGACGGAGAGTCCAATTCGATCATTTTTTAGTCGAATAAATCACAAAAGACAAATAGGCGTTGCGCACCAAGTACCAAACGATAAAGTATCCATCAAAGAACAATTACTCAAAGATTTGCATGAAGAAAGCGATAATGAAGAGATAGATTCTGATCTTCCGGCATTAGAGGAAGATGATCAAGACACCGATGGCATTGTAGAAGAAACAAAAGCATTAGAAAATATTTATAGCAATCCGGAAAAAGCACTTGAATTTGTTTCATGTACAATAGATCAAGAATAGTTTCATCTAGTAGATTGAAGAAGTCTTTAGAAATTCTAAAATGGGCATGGGCATACCGAATAATGCCCATATAAAATTATGGATATGCTTGTCGAAGTGCGGGTATCCCGAGTAACACTCACAAGCAAGAAAAACAAGGGCGCGGGTATTCCGGGAACGCCTTTCCTCTTCGAAGCTGGATGGGCTCTACGTGCCGAAGAGTTCAAACACGGAAACGATTTCTTTGATGCGTGGCCAACAATCCTGCATGTCATACAATAGATGAAAATTTTAGATTCAATTGATAATGACTTCGAGAGAAAGTATTAAATAATAATCGGTCAAAGAATCATGCATATTCTCATTTTATTGAAAAGAAAAGATACTCACCATCAAGTGACGAACAACAAGAGCCTAAAAATTTCTATAAGGAGATCAAGGTTCCAGAACAGGACGCTCGAATTTTCGGTACTGCATTTGCAGCTGCGTGGAAATGGAAAGCAGGGAACTTGTAATAATATTCGTTTTTTTTTGTTTTTTATTACTCAACATTATAAAAAAATTAAATTAATTGGTACTATAAGAAGCTAAAAGAAATAAACCTGTATAGGTACAAATTTTGCATAATCAAATGAAGAAAAAAATTTTTAAAACATTTACATACACTGTTAGTATTTTAATTTGATTTCCAATTTAAAGGTCATCCACGATATCGCTTAATTACTCATCACATGATAAAGTTTTTTTTTCGAAATCCTACATTATTTCTCGAATAATTCAGCAATGATGAATCAATCAGCTTTTATTTTGAAAAAAATGTTATCTTAGATACTAATAACTTATAACCAAACTATGATCTATCACCTGATCTCAGCATATCATTATGTGAATAATTAGCTCGCTAAATGACTGCATATAAATATTCAACAAGCACATCTATGTGAAATATATGATCACTTGATCAATTTTGATGTAGGTTGCAAGAGGAAACAAGCATATATACTGGTATAAATGAAACTAATCTAACAAATCCTACAAATTATACTGTTCTATTATTTTCTTACTCAAGCTGATTATGTGTTATTTGATGGACACCCATACTGCTGTATGTTTGGCATGATTATAAAAGAGTACGTTTCAAATGAAAACTTTACTTCTCCAATCAAAAATATACACCTATTTTTTAACTTTTATCAGACTCATATATGTTGAAAAAACTTGCGACAGTTCCCAGACTAATCAGTGTATAAAATAGCCGAACAAGGCGACTATTTCTTTACAAGTTAAATAATCTGTAGTAAGTTTTCACTATAAATACTGTATCATGATTCACCATTGCAAGCCAAATTTTGTAACCATGGGAAACGTTTTTATTAATTTCGTTTTTATCATTTTGTAGAGGAGAAACAGTTATACAACATATGTGATATTCAGTCTGGGGTCTCGTAAAATGACTGAATAGTAGCTGAGACAACGAAACAATTTCATACCATTTTCCTTGAAAAATGACTGGTCATTGAAAGTATTTAGCTGATAAAATAAGTTAAAACGATCGAAATATCATATCGGCACATATCGTTTTGTTCAGCTTGTCAAGTTCTATCGTTTGGTATATAATGATAAAAATTTCCTTAATCTCTTGTCTTACAAAAAGTACAAACTTTATGTTGATAATTTTTCACCTTTTTTAACAAAAAATCTCGTCAGTGCTCTAAGGTGTCATCTGGGAAACTATTTATTCGCAAGACCAAATGCGCTAAAAATTTGGATTTAAAGGTTTAAGACCATGCTGTTTAATATGAGAATGTCAAATCAAAAAAGTAAATTTTATCGAGTGCTTCGTTGTATGGTGTGATGCTGGATGGTCTCATGGACCCTCTCATAAATATTCTTAGCAAAACAGTTATGTGATTCTGTCTTTTATCCATTGAATTTCAATAAGACGGAAACTCTATATGGCGACAAGAGTCTTTAAGACTTATAACGGATTCGGCTGCAGAAATTCTGCACTGGAGTTATATATATAACTGTCTGATTCCTTCGAAATAATGCGATTGAACCATTCAGAAATCACATAAAAAACTCCTCCTTCGACGGACACGCCGAGAAACAATGTAAAGTAGGATGAATAAATAACACTAGTGAGTTCCATTTAACAATGGCAAACCTGATGAATCACTCCTAAAGGGTAAAAAACCGTCAAATGAAATCAAAGACACAAAGCAATGTGCCTCATGATCACGAAAACACATCCAACGGTACCTTTTTTTAGACCTTTCTGTATTTTGATCAAAGTAATATCACCACTTCAGGAAAGAAAATTCGCATCCGTTATCACTTTTTTTACCCGAGCTACCGTCGTTCAGAAAGCGGGACAATCGGAAATTCAAGTGCTGAAAAGTAAGATATTTTATCTTAACTCCCTTCTCCATTTTCATGGTATTTGCAATAGGTAAACACGGTTCAGCAATTCGAATCTTTCATCCTTTTCTCTAATTGAACTTGTGTTGGTCATAAAGGCAGGTCGTCGTATGGGCTTTGTCTCGTCATTAAACATTAGTTGTTGGTAAGGGGCTTATTTAATCGGTTCGTTGAGCAAATACTAATATCTTATAAAAGCGTACTATTTATAGCGGTAGAATAGTGTGATGTTGGAAATTTGTGCGGATGCAGACGATTAGCTTTTTTTTGTAAGTTATTATTGAATGATGCGCTTAGGTAAAAGAATCCTTAAAAAGTGTTGTGTTTTTGATATTCTGGGACAATACGTGTCACTTTTGATGGTATGAATCATGAAATCGGTTATATCTATATCAGTATTTTCACTTAATACTTCTGTCTCATGAAGTCAATTGTCATATCAGTCGAAGCGAAAATCGTTATTTCTTTTATTTGTCTTAGCTCCTAGATATAATGACGAATTAATAATGGTGAGTTCGATTTGAATACTTTCAAGCTGATCGACTGTTCAATTTCTATTTCGATCCAACAGCAGATGAGCTATAAATGATGGTGATTTGTATTTCAAATGTTAAAAGCTGATCAACTCTTTCATTTCTATTTAGATTGAACATTCCAAGTCGGTGGTTTCATTAACCAAAAGCTGCAGGAACTGGTAGAAAAGATGTGGTAGAGTGACCTTATACTGCAGAGCAGAACGTGAAATCCATGGCAAATTGTAAGTATTAATAGTACTTATGCCGACAGCTTTGCGAAGCTTTCGTACTGAGTTCTACCAAGACCAACTTGCTGTGTTTTACGGCAAGACTCGGTGGAAATCACTGGAAAAACTTAGGTAAAGTTTCCGGACTGAGTGCTGCTGCTACGTTCCAGCGATTTCCCAAGTGTTCATGCAGGATATAGTAACTTGCCAGCATCTTCATTGTCTGCTCTATCGGTGTTCTGTGTGCAGAACTGTCGATCTGGTTTATAGCGATCCGGTGGTTCTAATTTCATGTCGGGAATAACGCAACGTCGGAAAACTTTAATCCGCTTCCGAGATTGGTATGCGAACGAAAATTTTACTTCCTTTGTTGGTTTCCAACTTCTCGGAAACCGTGTGTTGGAAACTCTTAAAGGCTTTCAGATTGTAACAAACTCGGCAACCCTCTCAGGGCTTTATGGAATACGGTTTTTTTAGAGAGTATCGAGATGAAAGTTTCATCCCTCTCTATGGAACTTATTGATTGTATTTGCTATAAACAAAATACGCTTTTCAGATCATTGTTCTAGCTGAATCAACTCAACAATTATTTATTTTAAAAATCTGTCTCGTGGAACAGAACCGGGCATATAAGGTTATATTTGGTACGTGACAGATATACCTAGCAAGGATTCTCACGAGACGCGAGAACTAGTAAATTTTTTCGTTGAAGTTCAGAAGAGGTGCCAAAACAGCTTTCAGGGTGATTGAATCATGAAATCTGTCAGTAGGGTCCGAATATAGCCTCGGTAACACACGATGCTGCGTTTTAAGCAGATTATCTAGCTTAATCAAGCTCGAACTCCTTAGTGTATGACAAGAAGAAGAAGAAGAGACCCAGCCTTTCGGCTACCTTGCGGTATAGGGTGCTGTCCGATGACAGTTTCGAGAAGCCCGATATTTTCCCAACATCTATTACTAAATGGAACTCTGGACAGAAGGCCGGCCTGACTCAGAGTTCTTCTCGCTTAATTTCTTAAGCTCCCCATACATACTGACTAACCACATACTAGTCACAAGGAACATTTAATGTATGTCAACAACGTAGTCAATTTGTTAACGGATGGGTAGTCCGAGACAAAGCAGCCGTTAGTGACTTGTCCAAGGTCATTCTATGACTGATGGAGCCTAAGTTCGAACACAGTATCTAGTGGATACGTGTCAAACAACTTAACCATTCAGCCATAGCGGCCTAATCTATGACAATGGTGACATAAAACCTCCATATCTTTCAGATTCTGTGCATATCATCATGATAATAAGAAAAGATCACCATAACATGGTATAGAAGTAAGGGATAGATGATTGATTTGCTGGATTTTTCAGCTTGTTCGATTGAACCTTTGGTTGCAGAAAAAGAACAAAGCCTGATCGATTAATGCACAAGACTTACGTTGTCGAAAGTGGCATTGTCATCGAGTGGATAGAAATTATTGATAACATCGGATTGAACAGAATTGGACGAAAGGAACTCGAATGCATTTGTGCGTAAACCAGAGTTAAGCCGAATGCGCTTGATGAGTAACATTAAAAGGTCAAATGAAGTGCTTGATGCGCGTTCTAAGAGAAGGAATACATTAAGGCCATCGAGAATTTTTTCCGCTTGACTGTAAAGATCTGTTCGGGATAGAACATGTTGAGTCACCAAGAGTCCACTGAGAATCGAGTTCGTGGAAAAGTTCACTAATAGTTTCATTTGGTTACACGCAGTTAGAAGTAAGCGGAACTGTATCGCAGCGGACAGACGAAAGTCAAGTGGAGTGATCAATGAGGTTTCTTGGTTGAACAAGGAAGAAATCCATTGAGATGAAAGTAAATCACTTGAACATACCTTTAGAGAAAGAGAACATTGATGAATCTTCAATAACAGTTCAAATTATGTTTTCATGAATGCCTTGAGCAGCAGTGTCCGATCAGTTCTTCCGGTGAATCTTTTCAAGCGGTAGAAACATGATATTCTTAGAAATAAAAGTGAATTTGTATCTAGATACCATGTTGCTAACTGTATTGAAATGAGTTTTTTTCGATATTTTCAGATTCATTTAGTTCCAATCCTTCGTTTTCTCTTATTCAATTAAACCAAGGAATAAAGTAGTGGCGTAGCCACGAGGCTGGCTGGGTTGGGCTCAATCCCCTTCAGATCTGTTTGAGCTCACCCCAACAATATTTCTGTATTGGCTATTATTTAATGCTGCTGTAATTTTCTTGAGAAACACGATTTTCATGTCGTTCTTGATCAATAACATTCAAGAGAAAAGAAAAAGAACAAATTTTGTACTGTTCGAATTGTGTATGAATAGTGTGGGTTATTGATCACTGTCTATCGATTCAATAATGAAAATTTCATGAGTACAATGGTCAGAGAGGCGTAATCTACTTGTGGATAGTGCTACGACCAATTTCATATAAAAGAGATGCAATAGTTGTCTTCTACATCTTTTCACTTTAAATTGTTACTTCCCATTTCGTTACTTCATCTAAACATCTAATCGTATCTAATGAAGAGGTAGTAAAAAAAACAGCATGCAACAGGTTGAAACAGGTTATCAAACCTATCTGAAACAAGTGCAGGTAATGATTTTTGGGCTAGTTACAGGCGAGAATATTATCTCATATGATACAAGAGGTTGTATAAAATAGATAGGCCACATGTCTACAATGGTTTCACGATTTTCAATAGAAAACTTCATATTTTTGGCAAGAAACATGCTTTAAAAAATATAGTCTGGTACACTTAAGGGTGGAACATGAAAAGTGAGCATTTTCTGCTTCGACTGAAAGTAATCATGCTTAATAATATACTATAACGATACTATTCATGTATCATTCATTTATGGGACTTTTTGTATTCCTTCAGCTAATATACTTCTCATACAAGAAAAATAGGCACCAGCTTGAATTGCAGTCAATTTTAATGAATCTGAAATCCATCAAAATAAAAACTTAATAAAAAAAGTAAACATTCTATTGATTCTTCTGATTGATTGTAGTTATAACTGAAGAAAAACATTTTTAAAAGTGATTATAATTGCAACTAATAAGAATAATCACTCGAGTTACAATGTTTTTCATTATTTTTGATTATGATCGATTCCTAATCGATTACAGGGTTACAGTTTTTATTGATTTTTAATCATTTTTTTAATCAATTTCAACTTAAGTTTTTACTAATTTTTCCACCGGAATAATTGTTATTATTTTTTGTACGTATTGCACTAATTCTTAGTACTTCGCATTTCATACACGTATTGTCATCCAATGTCTCTTCTTCATACATTCTCATCCACAAGTTTTGTCAAATGTTATCAAAATTTTCTTAATCGAAAATAGCCGTCTCTATAAATGCTTTCGTTTTTTGTGTACTCAAAAAAGTGAGTACACTCTAAAATCGGTCAGTGTGTCCGGCCGGCCGTTAACACGATAACTCTTTACAAATACATTCGATTGAGCTGAAATGTTGTGCACAGAATCGTTTCATCAATATCTCAGTCGAGTTCGAAGATTAGAAGGATCCGTCAAGAAAAGGCTGAGTTATTTAAAAAATTGTCATTATTGACCAAGTAATCCCTGTGTGGGGGGCAGGATACAGGGATGTTTTTCTCTGAATTATACACAGTGTTCAAAAATTAACTCAGTTTTTTACGCCGATTCCGAATCTGATATTAGTTTTGAACCAAATCGTAGCTTTCTAACAAAAGATCGCCTGGAAAAGGTCTGAAAATGCACAAAAACTACATCCAGAAACCAAATGCCTAGATATTTCTCAGATGACCACTAGTTTTGGGGTTTCGCAAAAAGGTTTACCAATATACGTCTTCCGTGCACACATTCTAGAATGACTAATTGATCTCATTCACTTTTTGAAGTACACATAACTCTCGGATTTACGTCCGAGGTTTTCACATTTATTTCTTAATGCATTCTCGTCGAAAACCAAGTGTACTGAATGAATAAACACTGACTAGTATTCTCATTTCTATATATGATATTTCCTTCATTTTTTCATCAAGACATTCTGCTATTTCGATTCAAATATCATCGAAAAAGTAGCATAAATAATGGTGCATAGGTCTTGACAGATAGGTCAAGAAAATTGGCAGCCAAGCCATGTTGAGGAAAGCTGGTAACAGGCACAGAGAGGCTGAATGTATAAATAGCCTTCCATAGGGAGACCTACAAAAAGTTGGCCCTTTTGGGCATTTATAGCGTATGAACAAGATCTACTCTCAGAGGTAGAAGAAATTCACACGGTTTTTATTTGGTTTCAAAACGTTTCCGGGACTGAGCCCACTCCAGCCTGAAAACCTGGTTACGCTGCTAGAAGAAAGGCATATATTGTGGTTGCTTGTTACTGTTATACCCTCCAAAGTTGTGTATAGAGAGCTAGTAAGCGATCTGTGATCTATCGAAACTCTCTGTGTCATAGATTATGATGCTCAAATCATTTTTAAGATATCAGTCAGATACTGAATAATTACGTTGTCAATTGATTAATCAGGTATTCATTCTATGGTCATTAATAATTCAATTATTGCATTATTATAAATGAAAACCATAGTTTGTGTCAGAGAAGGTACAGAATGGGAAGGTTCAAGTGTCTGTCGTATACAATCACCACTATATTCTATTTACATCCTATTTCAAGAAAGTTTCAGATGATATGCTATGTTAAAATTTTCATCTAGGCTTTATTGAACGACGATCACTGTGAGATAACTATCAAAAACAATTTAGTGTATTGAATCTCTGCAGCACTACTCTTCTTGGGATAAAACGCTCACTGAATTTTTATATTTTTATATTTAAATTTTTTCCGTAGTTAAACTCATTTAACTCTATACTTTCACGCCCCTTCCTAAATCTGTAGTTTGGGGATCCTCATATGTTTCCTCGCAATGTTTATGCGATTATTGCGCATAAAACTATACTATCAAGCGAGTCAAATGAAAACTTACCTACTAATATGAGTAACGAAGGTTTTTTACCTGTGATTTCTTTATATTCTCAGGAGCACTACAGCAAGTGAGGAATCCTAAAACATTCTTAGCACATTAAAATAGCTACAACACTGAACTAGAATACTACTTCAAAGTAACCAACAGTTTCAGGATTGCTTCAATATTGAAGCATTATCTTCAAGAGGATTAACGAGTTTTTCTACGAAGATTCATGTGTCGAAAGAACATTTATCGTACTTAATCAATTATAAATCACTATCAATATTTGGAAGTATAGAAATCAAAACTGATAATCTTCCAATTTATTTCTATCCCGATTTCTTAACCACGAACGGAATTTCCAAAAATATGATAACATTAGCTGGAGTATACCAATGCAGATATTTAACGGGTAGAAAACCGTTTTAACACGTTATTACAGCGTTTAGCACGTTTTAACACGTTAGAACGTGTTTGTGACTAGAATGTACATTTTAAAATCGTTTTTACACTTTAACTGAAAGTAGTTCGGAGAAAAGGGTTGAAAACGAACTAATTTCAGTTTTTTGGTCGATAAAACCGTTCTAACAAAAATTTTCTGATTTACATGTATCGGTCGGAATATTATTTTTGTATCAATTGATATATCATTTTAATATATCAATCTTTAGTCAGCTCGTTCATTTTTCACACCAAGAAGATGAAATAAAAGACAAAATTCTGTCATACAAGACTTTGGCAATAAATGATGATGTCGCAATAAATGAAAAAAGTACATTCATTTCTAAAATGGTATGAACGAGTATGACTGGAACTTACTTCATCTTCCTTTTTAAAGTTTGTTTTAGAATCTTTCCATGCGTTTGTTGATGAAGATGTTGATGGACGCTACCAATATTTTTGCTGATGAAATTTCAATATATTGCACTCAACTCTTTGTCTGACACAGATGATGATGTAGTGTGCTGATTCATATGTGAAAAACACTAGAAAATCAACCTTGAATCTCACTCTGATAGACTAAAATCTCCTTCAAATGATAAATTTCAACCAGTGGTTGATTGAAATCATGATGAATAAACTCTGATATAGTTGAATCGCTTAAAAGAGCTTAAAAGCGGGTGCGTCTATAATGCAATCAAAAAATAAACTAAAATATCTACTGTTTTTATCAAAAAGAATTTTATATTCTTATTTACGGTAAAGCTGTTCTTTGTGAACGACGGAGAAAACTTTTTCAAGTGTATACATTCGTATTCACCTTGAGTTCTTAAATTCAACGTGCTTAATGAACAATTATGTTTGTCGAATTCACAAGATTATTTATGTTAAAGAAAATTTTATCAATTTATTTATGTTTTCCTTTACTAATAGAAGTCACGTAGCCTTCTAAATTATTCATATTTCTATATACAAAAAAACTAGAACGCTGCCAAACATTGTCAATATCCCACCCTGAGAGGAAACTACAATTCACATTAATATAATCTGAAAAAACTTAAAAAGTCATTGTTAATATTGTGAAAATATGAGAATTAATTCGTTCATATCTTAAAACAAAATTAGCACCGAAAATATGACTTGGAAATATTTTGTATAAAATTATTTTAAATGTTTTAGTATAGAAATATTTTAATTTTTTTTAAAACGTAAATTCTTGTAATTTTAATTTACTTTAAGTTTAAAAAGCGCATACGTAATTCAAGATGTATAGACATTCGATTTGTACACTGATAACAGTATACTTGACTCAATAGCATCAAGTGAGTGAAATCCAAAGTCTCTAGTTCGAATCTGATCTACACCGGAATAATTAAAAATCATTTTCAATAATGGAAATGCTTTCCAACATCGTGTTCCAACGTAGATTTCAGAGAAATTTCTTGTTTGTGTGCGTCTACATTCTTATCAGTAGTTTTTCAATCGACGATAAAACATTTAGTTACAATATCGTTTATGAAACATTTTTCGACCGTTTATAGACATTTTAGTGAGAAGCACTCAAATCGTTAAAAATGGTCGATTAGTCACCGAAAACGCGTTAAAATACCAGAAAAGCGTTTAAATGAAATTTTTCGTACACTATGATTAACGCGTTTTTGGTGACTAATCACAAATTTTTAATGATTTACATATCGGTGTGTTTAAACGCCGTTTCAGCCGTTTCCTTGTCTACCTGGGTGGGTAGTCACATGAAGAAATTCTGAAGTACTTCAAAACGCTCACCTCCAACCACTGTAATATTTCACAAGCTATTGCTCTTGTCCTACAACTGTGTTCTGATCCTTCACTAACTCGAACTTGGGAAATACCAGCTGTTTTCACTAAATCTCACACCCCTAGGTTATTGATATTCATTTCAAGTTTTTATTTTAGAATTTCAATCCACGAAGAATGTAACATTAGTTTTGATTCGGTTGATAGAATATGGTCCCAAAAAGCAATCGGTAATTAATGCTTTGGTACGAACAGTCACTATCGTTCGACCGCAAGATTGGCGAATAATAGAAATCAATCGTTTTCAGGTATTATCAAGTAACCTTTTTATATATCCTCATCTTCTTTTGAGAGATTTTGTATAGAATGAAAAGATATATACTAGGTGGGCTGATAGGCACAATGCGCTTACAACATATCATCCTTGTACGATTTCATCGATATTAGATGTGATGTTCGCATAATATAAATTTCGCGCGATATAGCATTTTTAACTGATTAATTTTCGTTTGTATGTTATGACGTAATATCTTTCTCGCTTTTTCTTGTAACCTCAAACGTTCTGTGCGGATATGTGTATCTTCTCTTGTGTAACCGAGTATAATTGAACATCACTAGTATACAAGGACGTTTAAAAGAAAAAAACAATACAGCTGGGTGATCTATTAGGAGAGTGAACATCGCAACTACAGGTAGTGATAACGTTACTCACCCAGTTCGTCATTGTGCTCACAATAAAATCAAGCTGCAGTAAACGGATTTTTCGTTACATTAGCGTCGTATTTGATGCTGAAAAGTACATCGACCTAATCTAGACGAAGATTTTTCTCTAGAATGCCCCATTGTCGACCAAATCCCTTCACTTGAACTTGAGGATCCTGGTAGATCTATGTTGTGTTCTATATATCTACACTCTGAACGACTCCTTGTCGAGTAAATATTTTAGTCTCTATACACACCCTTGAGAATGTTATTTATCAGTCGGCTTGTAGTACTTCTAACTTCACAGCTACCTGCAACTGTCGTATGCCAAATGATTTGGTGAAGTCTCTCATTCCACATAGAAAGTAGTTGATTCTTATTGGGATACTGGTCCAACTAAAAGCTTCTACAAATTTATCAGAAGCATTATTCGAGAAGACATATAATCGATTCTTTGTTAGGCTAGGGAAGTTACCGTTACCGACCGGTTACTTTACCAGGTAACGGTAACTTCCCACCCCTATTCTTTCTAGGAAAATAGTTGAGCTAGCAATCGTGATGGAGGATGTTAGGCTTGATCTGTTTTAAGCTACTTTTGAGTGTAATTCTCAATGCCTGTGTGGGTTTTGATGAAGACAAAAATAACGACGAAACAGGCATTGTAACTCTTTCATCATAATTAGGATAATCTGCAAAAGATAATGATGATGATGATCTCTTACATGACAATGTTATAACTGAAAGTTTTAAAAGCATTAAACATCATTATAAATACTTATATGTGATGAGTAGCTTGCTCGGAGAATAATCTATATTAATTAGCAATCAAGTTCTCATGAAGAGAATTATGGCGTTTGTTGGTCTATCACCGTTTCTTACTGAAAACAGAGGCAGGAAATCCATTCTTATTCCTACAATATTTTCAGTTAAATACTACTTTTGAAACTATGATTAGGTTATCCTTGGCGGCCTTACGTAGCACCTGTATATCAATGGTGATTTTTGTCAAAATTTATCAATATACGATGAAGAGGTTGAACTCTTTGAATAAACACGCAGCTCAATCAAAAAGTCCTGATTAACCCTTAAAGATGCACTAACAATATATCAAAACATAGGAATTATTGAGAGCTTGTTGGTAGGTAACGCACTCACGTTTTGGCAACTTTCCATCCTAATTTCTCCTAAATAGATAAGCACAGAGCCTCGAAATTTTGTGTGTAAATATATATTATGAAGTTGTTTAATGCCTAAAAGTTTCATCTTAATTGACTGTATGGTTCATGTTTTTAAAGAAAATTACATGCTGGTAACGCACTCACTCCGCTCTATGAAGCCTCATCAAAAATGGTATTTTTATCATCTCGAGAAGAACCTATGTTAATCTACCTATGCCAAACGAGAGATTTGGCATCGAGCAGACTACTAATATATACATTTTTATCAAAAACAAAACAAGGACTGATATTTGATAAAAGCCAAAAGTGCATTTTCACGTCATTTTCGCCCAAAAATGCGCCATTTTGGCTGGTAGTTATAATTTCTTCTCGTAGTTTTCAAAAATAAACCAGATAGATCGATGCAGAATATATGAAAACCTACTGAAAACTTGAAATGCGTGCGATCAGATGTTTGCTCTCTGATAATTACAGTGCTCAACTCTAATCATGCTGGTTGACCGTTAACCGGGCAAGGTGTTGTACCAAATTATATTAAATTCAGCAACTGAACAAGTTATTCCAAATAGATTTGTTGAATGCCTTCTTCATCAATAATGTTTTGAATATACCCAAGAACTCTACTCAATTACTTGCCTTATTTTTCGGTGGTAGAAAATAATACATAGCGATATTAGCCTATATATATGAGATGACTTAATATACGTACTCTCGTGAATGAAGGCGTATAGAGTTACTCTATTCAAAGTTGATTTTCAGAGAGGAGTAGAATATGAGTAGCGAAATGGCTTTCACTTAGGGAGAAAAGTGAGATAAAAGCTTATTTTTTAGATGTCTATCGTTTTTTTGTTTTGCCGTTTAATAAGATTAGAACATCCTAACTATGTAAGATAGTTTTAAGGAAGAGTTATATAATAATTTGATTGAAAAACGCAGCAGCTGATGTTTAGCAGGGTATCATTAGAGTAAGACTAAAGCTTTGGTAGTGTGGAGAGGGATAATGGTGAGAATCTTTTTCTTTGTCAAGAGGCACGCTAAGAATAAAACGGCAACAAAATATTTGATCAGTTGAAACGATGAAGTGACCAGTAAAATAAGACATAAATTATCAGTTTAAAGAATGAATGATCAGTATTTAGATTACCAGTGAGTAATATGAAAGTGATCAGTTTATTAAATAGAGTACCAGCAATAATATCAACTTTTTACTAGTAAAAAAAGAAAATTTGACTGGTATGGATCACCTCTTTGTGCATCCATTTTTTTTCTGTATTATTAGGATTAAGTTTAAATCAAATGTAGAAGAAACTACATCTTTCTAGACAGTCGTTTATAGAGAAGTTGGGTAAGAAAGAAAGCAAGAAAACAAAGCACCAGTGAATCACACTGTAGTCTCTTTTGATTTTTCCACGGATAGTTTGGTATAACTGACTGATAAAATATTTTATCTGTTGATCATACAATTTATTACAGAGTGTTTTTATTTAATAAATGATCATCTAAATAGTTTACTGATCGTTCAATATATTTACTGATCATTCATTCAATCAACTGATTTTATCACTTTTTATCTTACTGATCGTTTCATCTATTTTACTGATCGATTAAATCCATACCGAATACAACTTATGGGCAACCATCATATTCTTATAAGGTTAAGAGGAACAAATTGAGCTAGAAAGGAAAGCAGAAGATTTTAAAATCGTCTCGTTGCAAAACAGATTGCGAAGCGAATAAAAGGATTCATTCTTCAGTGAAGAGTTTCAAAGGATCGAAAAATGTTAAAACGATTTTCATTATTTTTCAAAAGAACCTAGAAACAATTTAACTCTATTTTTTTATTTGAAGAGTCAGTAGGCAACGCTGATGGCTTTACCTGATGAAAGCTTGGCGTCATTGATAGAAAGCTCGAATAAGGAACTGAAGGTTTTCCGCAAATACACGACAGTGTTGTGGGATAAGCCAGTAGAAGACTCTCATAAGTTTCTATGGTTGGCTTGGGTCGAGTGACATAAACGGTTTTGTCGCTGAAGAGGATAAAAACTGCAATGATGCAGATGGCTAGGACCAACAGAATGAGATAGATGCGAGTGGCAAGTATTTGATTACGTATAACTTGTTCATTTTGTTCCTCCTGATTGGTGGTTCTTTCGAAAAGGTTTAACTGTCGAAGTCTTCGAGGTATCAAAGCGACAAGTTCCATCGTTTTCCTAAAAAGAAATGCAGATAATTATCTGAATAAAGTATGCTTCTTACTTGAATCGGAGGCTTTTAAGTTTGAGAAGCAGGTATCACGTAATGTGTAAGTTTGGATGTTCGAGTATTTATAAGCAAGAAGTCTAGAATATCGTGAAACCAGATTATATCATCTAACCAATTATCTTCTCCAGAGAAACACTTCAAATGGGTACGGATATATTCCCTAAATCTTGAGCTGTGGCTGAAGTGGTTCTTATGCACATACAGTTTAAGATAGACCCTCAATATAAGATAGTTCTGTATTCCTTATTCTGATGCTTATGAGTACAACACTGTCTTGCAAAATATGTTGATGAATCTATCTATTAAAACTTTTAACATACACAATAATGATGGGATCCGGAAAGATGCGCAAGTGGAGATTTGCGCACGGAAACTTGCGCACGGATCCCTTGAGCACGAAATATCAGACTATTCGCTGTACATGAACAATGTTTGAAAGGCGAAGAGGAGAAAATATATCTTGCTTAGTTGCATTCAAGCTCAATATACTTCATCTAGAGATAAATCGAAAATGGAACGTAGTCTAATTGAAAAATTTTCGAATTGCAACTAATACACGTTTAAGGGTTTTAATGCGTTAATCCAATCAAGTTAAGCTCATTTTTGAACAATAACATCTCAAATAAAAGGACACACATGGACAGAAAAAGTCAGAGCAATTTATTTCTTATATCATTCAAACATGTCTACTTCTGTCGAATTCGCTACTTGTGCAAAAGGTCGACTTTTGATCGTATTTGATGGCTATTCGTGCATTCGAGATCGTCAAACTAACGAAAAAACTTATTGACGTTGTGAAAATCACAAAAAGTTTATTTGTTATTGCCGAATACATACATATTTTTGAAGAAGATTCACATTTCATACGAAGATCGGCGGAGTTAATGCCGGTGAACCAGTTTCAAAGAAGAAAAAATATCAACATCTGAATGAGCTGGTACTTATTAACCTTGCCTTGAATCCTCATAGTGATATTGTTGATCAATTAAGAGCCCTAGCACATAATTTAACTTTAGATTAAGTATCTTCATTAGAAATAGAAACACTAATTAGCGATATTGTCTTTGTACAGTAGTGAAGATTAACTCTTTTTATACTGTACTTCTAGTTATTAATACTACAATTAATCTTCAAAAATAAATTATTTCTGCTAATTTTTTTCAGTTGGCTTTTATTGATATGAATACGAGATATCAATATTACGTTCGCAAAATATCCGTGAGCAAGATTCCAGCGCGCGATCTTCCTAGGGCGCTTCTTTCCTAGACCCACTAATGATAGTTATGAAAGTGGAGTAGATAAAATACTATGATTTATTCTCTTATCGTTCAGTGAAAACAGAAATGCAGAGTGATAACCTAATACAGGACTTATGAAAACACATCGTTTGAAAAACTCCCAATAGAATAGTAATATGAATTTTCGAAGTATCTCATTCGATCTTTTTGAACGATGCATGGAAACGTTTACAACATTCAAATAGTTTTGATGTAAGCTCTGGGAAGCTTTTTTTAAAAATATTTTTAGACTTTTAGAGAGCTTATTAATCAGGACATCATCCTATGATTATCCTACTTGTGAATGAATTCCTTGGATCCTTTGAACAAACCTTAACAGCGACTAACAAACGTTATACGACAAGCTTTATCAGACTCATTGAGAGATTCACATGTTTATGAAAGAAGGTAGAGAAATGCTCACAAACATAATCAATCAATGAACAATTTATAAAAGCATGTATACTTGATCTCTTTAGAATTACGAAGGCTGCGAAAACTCATGAAAGAGAACAAAAACATTTCAGGCTATTGCTTATTTCAGATGAAGTTCTGCATCAGTAGTTGAAAATTTTTATTTTAAGCAGTTGACAAGGATTACGAGATGAGTATCGACTTCATATTATAGATTGTAAGACGCAGTTGATACACGCGACAGAATATGATAGTCATTTCACCAGAAGACTAACCCAGAAGACTATGTCCAGAAAATTAGTGGTATCAAACCATTCTATTCGAGTCGATTGATAGAGCTGTTAGCGCAATTCCTAACGGGATTAAAGATGAGAAACACGATGTAACTGCTTTCGACAATTATAGAGATCTTGCTTTCTTTCATGAACCCTGCCACCTCTTTACTCATCATTTTCCACTGAGAGACTAGAGCGGCAATCAAGAAGCAGCTAATATATTCTCACAGGAAATTAGTGACATATATTCACTAAATCCGTACCGAAGATCTGTGACATTCAGTGACGTCGTTGCGGACCATACATCACTCATGTGACCACTTTCAATCCCCTCAGCAACGGCTTCTGGCAGGGAAATCACCTGTCGGTAACGATCTGTGATGAGTGGGAGGGGGGCATCGATCGGTGACGGTCGGTAGTGGGGGAGAGGAGTAAGCCCCTGTCGGTAACGGTCTGTGAATGGGGGGGGGAGCGATCAGTGGTCGGTAACATTCTTTGACGATGGAGCCACCTTGCGGTAACGGTCTATGACGGGGGGGGAGGAGGGTTACCTGTTGGTAACGGTTTGGGGGGGGTGGAGATGGGTGCAAAATTTCTACCATAAACACTTCAACACTTCTTTCAGTTCCTGTTTCACATAAGTAGATCTAAAAAGCTTTCTGAGTCTCTCGAACATAATTCTTTCAAATGAGTGGGCAACTCTTTAACTTATAACTTTTGTACACCCATAGAGTTAAAGAGGAACCTTTGCGACCCTATAAGCTAAATTATGAAGATAATGGTTTTCTAAAACTCGTTCCACAATATACTGAAAACTATATTGAGATGATTGAAGATTAAAAGGCTAAAGAGCGGTTAGCGTAATTCTTGTATGGTGAAACTATGCAGCATGGTACTGCTGCTTCTCCGTATAAGACGGAAAGGATTTTAATCCATCAGGATTTCCTAGAAATAGATGTGAGAAAGTGTTACGTATATCGTAATACCAGTTATTCATCTACTATCTTTGGTCGGAAATATTTACAAAATCTTGCATATTCAGTATAGAATTCTTAGGATAAAGCTGACAGTCAGTGAAGAGTTCTTGATCAGTTTGTCACTTATATTAGGTACGGTGATAGTGGGTCTCAGTTTTCTAATATTAACTTCACCAATCCGTTCATTGAGTACTAGCTATTTATTTTTTAAGACACCATCAGTAATAAGTAAATAATAAGTGCAAAATAAGCTGTGACTATGTGATGCATAAGCAATCTATTATATACTTACTAAGATTTCATCCACATTTTGTTTTGTATGTGGCGGGTAGAGGGACACAGTGAACAGCCAGATGATCAAATCGATTCGTCAGGACTAAGTCTATGCGAAAGTTAGCAGCAAAGTTGTTATTGTTCTGCTTTTAATTCCATTGTGAATTCTAACTACAAGTGAGTAACCGTTTTACAGCAATCAGTACTGAGTGGGTAAAATAGGTAAATACGAATGATAGGACCTCAGAGTTCAAGTCCATGTTTCTAATTCAACAGCAGACGATATTCATGAAATTCTATGCAACTAATCAGTGCTTTGAATTAATTGAATTTCATTCTGTTCCGACTGGGTCAAAAGCCTAGTCATACAAGACTAAAAAAAATCGACTGGTGAATAAAGCCTTTGTTTTCAAGTTTTCTCCATTACTTTTATTTCATTCTTAACTTGCTGTCAAGAAGAAAGCATGATGATCCATATGAGGTAGATACACAAATATGTGAACTAACTCTCTTATTGAGATATAACATCACAAATAATATCCGTAATGTGGATCGGTTTCGAAGGACTTTGAAATAAATGCTTACCTTCTAGATCGATTAGGGCTCTAATCATGACCAATAGACAATCAGAGATCAAATATATAACTTTTAAATTACTACAATGATTGCTAGTTCTAAATATAACTCAAAGATGGTTTTGAATTTTGGGTCCGTTAGAAAAAAATCTCGGCAACTGACTATGAAACGTTTGTAGATGTTAAATCTGTTCAGACATAAGCAAATTTTTATTTGATAGGTGTTAGGGAACTTTGAAAAAAAGAATGATTCGATTGCCAGATTTTCATTTTTACGATTTCGAGCTTTTTATTGTATTTTTCCATGGTTCCTTATACTGCCTTCAAGTCACATTGAAAGTTGACTTAATTACCGTGTCTCAAAACTTTGAAGAAATAATTCTTGTCATGAAGCTACTCCGTCATGAAATTTGGAGCCCCTTCTCGATACTTCTGTCGTGAAACATAGATATTTTAAAAATAGTATTGTGTGAGAAGGCAAGTTCTTTTATTTCAGAAGATTTTCACCATAGAAAACACGAGAATAGATGAAACTGACAATTGATTACCGTGATTGGCAGCGTTGACTTTTCAAATTTGAAGTCAAAACTAGGGAATCAATTTTCAACGTCTTTTTTGAAGAGGAGTATTGGAAATTTTTGAAAAATTCAGCGACATAGTCACTTTTGAAAATTTCAACACTGGTAAAAGGGGAATAAACACAAGTTATTAACATCAATATAGAAGCTTAATCATGAAAACCATTCTATACTCAGCTATGTAAACTGTTAGGATCACTACTATCCTGATTTTTTCTTTATCCGTAGAGTGGACAGAGCCAGGTAGAATAAGAAGTTTAAATTTCTGACCTATTAACTTTAGCAATCCTTTTGAAACGTGTTTTGCACAAGAAAACTATCTCTTCCTGTCAGAATAAGAAACCTATGAAGAAAGGACTTTCCTGTTTTTTCTTAAAAAATGAATGGTAGCTTTGAGAATTAAACATATGAAAACGTCTAGTTTCTCTCAATAATTTCGTTTTTTTGACTTGGTTCTTATCAATTCATTTCTTACTTGTATCATGAGTTTAGGAGAATTGTTACAAATAGAATCGGTAAATGATTTTCGGAATCGAACAATATCCATCCATCTCTGTGAACTTCTCAAGAAACTCGATGGAATTGATCAGTTCCTTCAAAAATACTTTCCGAACAATGCTTAAGTTGACAGTCAATATCGAACCGTCTGTGGACTTGTCAGGAGAACTCTGATTTCATACAAAAAATATACTCGATTGCTTTTTTACAGAAGTTTAAAATAAGTATAACATGAATAGGCATGTGACAGCTCCAAAGAGCTGCAGCGCAAAAACAGTTCTAACTCAGAAGGGCTGACCTTCCGAATACCAACACCTTGCATAACTCTTCAAGGGTTCTCCTCGGGGGGGGGGGGGGGTACACATAACTCTTCAAGCACAATATTACGGGGGTACCCAGCACTCTTCATGGACTATCCTAGGGCGGTGCCAATTACTGTTTAGGGTCTATCTTTGTTTTTTGGTATAGGATAATGCAATTACGGTATCTTTTTATTGCTACTGTCACTGGTCGGTCTTTGTTGCGATTACTGATGGTGTTATTCGGATGAAGCAGGCTTTGGCATCAGTTATGCTTGGTACGTGTGTGGCTTTTGGAATTCAAATTCGTGCAACAGTCGGTAAAGTTCTTGCCGCTATCACACTGAACGCATGAGTGTAGAAGACCGAAGGTTTATAGTCATTCGGTTAGAGTAAAAACGGGGCTGAATCAATTCCCACTTTAGCTTGATCAGGAAGCAACTCCGCGTAAGAAATTTGGCACACGAATGCAAAATTTGACATCCATTTCACTAGAAATCCCATTGGCTAGTCACAAATCAATAGAAATTGAGTTTTCCGAAAAGCAACTCCCCATAGGTTATTCGACATGGGCAGTGCGAATATCACATCCATTTCACTCGTAACCCTATTGGTTGGTCAGGAACTAATAGAAAAAGAGTTTTTCGAAAAATAGCTCCGCATAGGTAATTCGACGTTGGCAGTCCGAATTTTGCATATATTTCACTCGAAACCCTAATGGTCGGTCAGGAACTAAAAGAAATCGGGTTTTTCGGAAAATCATGCGAAATTCTAGCTCCCCATGTCGAGTTACCTACCCGCAGTGTTACTAATGGAAATCTAAAACAAAACGTCACCTGACATTTCATTTTTGCCATCAATGTGGAAAATGACACTCTGTTTCTCTTAGCAAAGTATCACGAAGTTTCTAAGGTGTGGATTGTTAGGATAACATCAAGAAAGATAAATATTTCATATGTACATGAAGCATATCTAGACTAGTAAAAAAAATTTAGGCGTTCGAAGTTTAGATACAATGAAAAGAAAAGTGTAAAAAATTTTCAGCAAGTGTCAACTGGACACTTTTTTTTCATGAGCGAAGTGTAAAACAAAGTGTCAAATAAACATCGCAAGGGTCTTGGAAACTTTTTAACAAAGGTGTATCCTTGCTGTTAGAAACACTGTCAACCGGGAGCTATTTTTCAAAAAACTCAATTTCTGTTGACTCCTGACCGACTAATAGGATTTCCAGGGAAATGGATGCAAAATTGTGACTCCCCATGCGGAATTTCCTATGGGAACCTATGTTTTGAAAAACTCGATTTCTATTGGTTTCAGCCCAAGCAATGGCCCGCCGAGTGAAATGGATGAGAAATTCGGACTCCGCTTATCGAATTTCTCACTGAAAGCTGCTTCGGAAAAAAAACTCAGTTGGAAAAAGATTTAGCCCGATTTTGAGCCTAAGCGAATGGCTATCTACATTTGGTGTTCTACGCAGAATGATTCAGGGATATAGCGAAAAGAACGTTATCGATAGCAGCACCAGTTTGAATCACAAAGACATTACACATACCAAGCTTGACCGATGCCAATGCCACACCCTATCAGAACAATACCATCGGTATACCCAACAAAATCGAAAAGTGCCAACAGCCATTACCCAACACCGTGAAGACATTTACCATAGCAATAACATAAGATAGCCCTCGAAAGTCATGACAACCCCTTAAATAGCACTTGAATAGCACTTGAATAGCACTTGAAGAGTTATGGCATGCAGTGTTGTTCGTAATGTGAACTATTTTGAGTTTGAAGTGTTTTGAGCTCCAGTTCTCGAGAGCTGGAGCTGCTCACCAGCCTTTTGGGGCAGCTCTCGAGAGCTGTAGAGATGGAGCTGTCGCACGCCTAATCATGAATATCTATTTTCATCATCGAGAAAAAACTTAAATTATAAATCAGTATCGAAATTTTACGGTTCAACAATTTATTAATCAATGGTATTCTTGCTAATAGGCTTAGACAAGCATGATATGATACAATAACTCTTTCAATTTAGCTGGTGAATAGAACTAATTAGTAAAAACAATTATTTTGCTTGAGCTCGGTAGAGATCCACATTCTTATGTTACTTGATACATAAGCCATCGAACCCTTCTTAATACTTATGGCTCTATCCTATTGGGCAGCGGCGATGGGATCACTTAGAAAGTAGCTTGGTATAATCAGATTTATCAGTACTACCTAGAGCAGAAGGTGTTGCTTATCATGTCTATATAATTAGGGCACAGTTATCTAAATATTCTGATATTCCATAAGGAGACTGCACTTGATGAATGAGTAAACATTTTGAAGCATTTCAGACAATACTATACGAGCAATAAGAATCTAAAGTCAAATGTCTTCTTTTGAATTATCAGACAGATCTTATATTTTTCTTAAACTAAGAGCTGAAATTCGGTGACTACTTCCATGAATAATGACTTCATCAATGAAAGATACCCATATACTGTTAAACTGTTGATTTCTAATAAATCTTGTGTCATGTGATAAACAGTGGAATCTTATAAGTCAAATATCTCTCTAGTTGAGAAGGTCGCGTACATTTGATATGACGCACTCAACTACAAATTCCGTATTAGTAGATCTAGTACACTGCACCATGTTAAAGAAGAGTGAAGGTATAGTCTCTGTCAAGATACCCAAGCTTCTATCGACAAAAATAAATATTCAGTCTAAATATGACACTCGCCATAAACATCACACATCCGGACTCTCAAGCAAATCTACCACGCATATGTACACTCACACGATCACAAGCATAAATGACCTGGATAACTCTATGGTCATTCCATCAATCGATATCAGAACTAATCTCAACAACGCCTGAGTTTGTATAACTAGTTTCGATTCACCTCTAGTGTACTCTTTCCTGTTAAAAATTGGCTTGCATGTTTTATATTGGCTATTGTGTGCTTAATAATAATAATAAATGAAAAGAATGGTTTGATTTTTTAAACAAACTTGAAACTAACATAGAATGATTCAGTTCAAATTAAACTTAAACTAATATTGGGATATGAAACAGGATCAGAATAAAGCATAGCCGATTATACAGACCTGTAATGAATAGTAACATGAACGCCTAGAAAATCTTATCCTGATAAACTAGAGCAAGTTTTCCAACTCTGTTCATGGAATTCTCAAGACTCATATAAAGCAGCTAGTAAGAACAGAATAGTAAAGAAATTTAACAGCTTCGATTGTTCTTATTAAAAAGTCGAAATCCATCAAAATAATCCAGTTAACAAAAAGAATAACAACAATTAAATGAGTCTATTCGTTTCTGTTGGTTCATGTACACCTCATAAATGGTATTATGAAGAAAGGAACAAAAGGAAGTCCTAAGAAAATGACTACAAAATTGGTTGTGTTCAGAACAAATTCTTATTCTCGCCTCCAAACTTCTAAACGTGAAAAATCACCTTTCAATAATCAATGTTTCAGTGACTTTTCCTTGGTATATTGCATTACTCTTCGAAATCATATCTGTGAATTTTGAGTAGAAAATTTATAGATGTGAAGATGTCAATGAGACTAGCGTACAGTAAACATTAAAAACTTTTTTATAGACAAACACTGACGAAGAAATAAATTTCTCAAATATATAGATACATTCTACAGAAAAATGTCAATGTTTTGAAATGATCGTAACTCGGAGAGTATTTGTGAAAAACTTCTACAATTTCTCTTGAAAGCTAGTCCCATTCAGAGCTTCTCGTTCAAAAATTTCAGTTAGAAATTCGCGTTACCGTCTTCATAGAGTAAATGGAATCCTGCAGAGAAAATTCTTTGAATAGTCTGATACAATAGTCCAAACTGACTCTGGGAACGCAGTATTTCAACTTAAGAAGGTAGGCGGCGAAAATGATAAGTGGTTCTGAACATGATGAATATTCTTGCATAGTAATGCAATTACTTCTATTCACGTATATTTCTTCTGAGCAGATGGTTTATATAAGTTCTAATGATTAAATAAATGAAAATGGAAATAAGAGCACCTATAATATTTAATCTAGTAAAACGATGGAGAAATTTCATCATTTAAAAATGTAGAAAAGAAAAAGAAATGAAGTATGCTGAGACAATATATTTTTTTCCTCAAGTGGTCGACAACGATCGAAATAATTAAATACAGTAAACGTCAACAAACCAAAATTAAATCTGGTGATTACTTTGATAAAATGTGAGAGAATTGTGATGATTCCTACAGTCGAAGAGAAAAGCTAAATTACTCTCATTGAGTCGATTTTAGTCTTGTAGTACATGAAAATGATCTCTATCATCGAAGGGAAACAATTCAAATTATACCGAATTCTTTTACTATCTTTTTTTTTGCATGCGATGATACACTTCATTCTGAATAACTCATTAAGGGCACGCACAATTTGACGAAGCACAAAAATTGAATTATGTTTCTAAAATAGTAGGAAATCAGTTCGACAATTGAATGAAAATATTTTTAATTTAAATTAATTCCTATACATTTGTAGAAAGTAAATGAAGAGTAATGAAACAAAACTAATGATTTGGAAGTCTCATCACATGAAAAAATGTTTTGCATGTGTCTAATAGAAGATACTGATGAAAAAAAATAACCAAGATAATTGATTTAGTATTCGATAAATATGTGGAGCACAATCAGAATGCTAAACGTAGAAATGAAAAGTAACATGTAGAAGGCTTTTCGGTCTGCATCAAAACATGAAAGAGAGCTATCAGAACAAACAAATGTAGAAGCAAAATTAAGTGCCTATTTTATAGTGATGATTCATGTGGTAGATAACTGTTAAGAGACTAATGTAAAGACTAGAAAAAAGTAGTTTAATTAAAATATACGTGCTTGATGATCTTTCATATTATGATCGAAAACTTATCAGAACAACTCTAGAAAGAAATAGAAAATAAAAAGAACTATTTTATTCCACGATATTCTCAAGACATACGATAGTTCTAGAAATAATCAAATGAGAACAAGACCAATAGATGGATCTTACTAATTAAATTTTTGATACGATCTTGAAAATCTATCAGAATGCTAAATTACATAAATAGTAATGAGCTGATAATTTTACTTTTTTCGACTCTTAGCCCATGTCGCATTTTTTAGCAACTGCACCGCAGTTACGCGTAGAGGCAGTTTTACGTCGTAGTTATGCGTAACTACGCCGCATTCATCGTAGTGAAGGTCTCTATAGAAAACTACCCTTACTGCGACGCAGACCAACGTAACTGCGTCCTAGTGATCACATCGTAGGATCCTTGGTAAAGGTAACTGACCAATTATAAATGATTCTTCCTTATTTATAATTGGTCACACTGGAGCACTAATACTTAGCCAGCCACAGTTAATAAGTATGAATAGCAGTGCTCGTCACATTCTCGTTCATTAAATCATTCTACTGTAAACAGTGGAATGCATATTACTATTTTTTTAAAATTTTTCCCGATTCAAACTTTTTTAGTTTTTCTATGCTTGAAAATTTTTTCTTTTTTCTTAAATTATTTTAAGTTTTTCTAGATAAATTGTTTTTTTGGTTTATTGAAATTTAAAAATTTTTTTAGGTGTGAATTTTTCGATGTTTCCAGATAATAATTTTCTCTAATTTTTGAAATTTACAACTATATTTTTTTGTAAATTAATTCTTTTTAATTTTGTAGAAAAATTTTAATTGCACAATTTTTAGTTTTCTATTTTGTGTACGCAAAAATTATTTCAAAGCACAATAAAAATAAAAATAAAATGAAAATCTAATCTATGTCTTCGTCAACATCGATTGCGACGCAACTATGACCCATAATTGAGAAAAACTGGGACGCACTTAAGCGCAACTGTGAATTTTTCACCGTAACTATGCGTAACTGAGATGTTTTTATCGTAGTTACGCGTAACTACGTCAAAATTTTCCGTATTACGGGTCACAGTGCGCTCGCAGTTACGCCGTAATGGCGCCGTAGTTTCATCGTAATGAAACACATGGCAGGATACACATTAAACTATGATGATAGGAAAATAAACAAAAGTAAACTTAGAGACGCTAAACTGGTCGTTTTTTTTCTCATGATTTTGTCGGTAATAATGAGAATAATTAAGTGAAACAAAAGAAAATAAACTCCGATGATTGCTTTCATAAAATGAAATTAAATAGCTTGAGTTTTGTCTTAGTGCTCGGCAACTACGTCAATCTTTAAAGGAAGAAAAAAAAGTGTAATCAATGTTGTTTCCCATGTATCTTATATTATGCCGAAAGGATAACTAAAATGTTTAAATGCGAGTAAGAAAGATAGAGTTGGCCGCTCAGTTTTTATTTGTCTCTAGTAAAGATAAAGAACTATTGGAATACTGGAATAATGAAAACGAAGATAATCTAAGCCATGAGCGCAATGCCATGAACTTCGAGACATGTATGAGAAAATATTATAACTGAAGAACCTTGCGATACTGAAATGGAACATTCACAAACTCTTGCTAGTATAAGCTTATCCTTTCAATCGTTACAATAGTGAAGATACTCATACAGGAGTACTGAGAGAGTGCTCACGCTAGAAACTATCACGAGTACTCATGAATATTTATGCTAAAGCCTGAGTATTTGAGTAGAGTAATTCAATACTCGGTGAGTAATATTGAGTATTTCGTGAGTAGCTCAATGTAAGTTTTTATACTAAAATGGGTCATGAAAAATAATGATAGATTTAGGTTCTATTCTACATTGTTGAATTATAATCGTTTTATTCAAATAAAAGATTACTGAAAAACGAGCACGGTTAAATATAGTTAAACTTTCAAATAGGAACAAATCTAAATAATAACCAACACGATACTTCACGTTTATTTTTTTTTCTGCACAAATTTAGTTAAACCTTTTATCTTTGGGAAATAAATAAGAGTTTAAAAAAATAAACTTGGTAAGAACACGGAAGAATTAGTAAAAAGAAAGGAATAATAAATTTTTCAAGACACTGAAGAAAGTGATAAAATATAAACTCATTCACACTGTTCAGAAAGAACAGGTATTTTAGACTAATAACTATAGTTTAATTTAATGACTTAAAAAGTTATAAAAAATGAACTGTCTCTAGTACGATGTGCTAACATGTAAAAATAGTTATTATCCGCCTTTCGCTGATTTCAATTTCAAAATAAATCTAGAAACAATATACTAATCGCGAAGAAAATCGCATCTACATTTTAGTAATGGAGATAGAATAAATTCGTATTAAAACATGTAAATAAATATTCAATCACACCAAAGAACTAAAATTTAACAATTAAAAATCAAGATTCATTGTTCTTTAAATCACTATTTAATGAAATTCTAAATATGACTCACAAGCAAAGAGTCGAAGATTAAGTAAATAGAGTAATTGAATAGTTTCCTTCTAGCTTTCATTTAACTAGATCATTCCTCTTTATTAGATAATTTCAATCTAGTTTTTTGGATAACAAGTGCAGAAGTGTTTTGGTACATAATCTTTGAAATGCAAACATGAATACTGCTTCGAGTACTGAGATCTTCACTCATGAGTAAATCTTTAGCAAAAAACTTGTACGACTTCTCACTGAAGTACACGAACACTATTCGTGCATATAAAATGCCTAAGTTACTCATGGTGACAAGCCGTACTCCCTTAATGAGTATTTTTACTAGGAAAATGTAACAAAAATGAGGAGTAGGCTGTTATTACTACGACAGTAGTAGCTGTCTACTATAGTATAATCATGTTGAGAAACTGGAGAAGTAGCGGTACCACCATCCTCGGTCAATAATTGTCTCTACCCTACGTACTCACACCAATTCTGTCTGATTCGCACAAAACACAAGCTTATTTGGAAGAAGAAAAATGAAGAAGAGGAGAGTGAAAAATGAGTAGAGATCAAAGTGAACACAGTCACTTGCCAACGATCATGAAGTCAGAGTATCGTGTCAAGTATTAGCCAGTAGCGTACTGGGTTGTTAGCCCAGTACAATATGAAGTTCGTTCTCTCAGTATCGAAATAGTCAAAATGCTTAAAATGATTCATTCGAAAAACGCTAAGTATATGAACGCATCATAATTATACCAATTTTTAGATTTCATTGGCTCGTTGTCCAGTTTCATTGTTCTTTAAATGTTTATATTTATCGTTATTCTTCTGGCAATTTGTTTGATTCATTCAGTATTATCCAATTCATAAAAGATCCACAACTTGTTTTCTTCTTATTATCATATAACTACAAGACATGTCATAGCAACTTGTAAATGTATTTTTTCTTATTCTGTCACCAATTTTAGTGAGATATTCACGTACGATACAAACTAGTGATATTATTCGATAAGCTATTCAGCACTTTCTTTCTATGAGCGAATGTTGACGTACATTACTGGCTTACACCGTAAAATAGAATTCAAACATTTCGCATGCTTCTACATGCATTCTATTTTTGCTGTGTTATATCAAAAAGATAACCAACGTAATGATTAATAAATGCAGCTAGACCCTTCCGTATGATGAAAAACTCCTATCAACGTAGCTTCAAAATAAATTTGAAGAATCTACGATTTTAAAATGAGACATCCATTAAAATTAGAGTGCCGAGTATAAAAACAGATTCAACTATCCTCCACAGTAACAACCACATTCATGCTACATAAACGCCCACAGACACACACCCTAACCAACATTCACAATCATCTGTGCCCAAAATGATTTGATTTTCTTCTCTTAGTTGGAAATACGAAGATTGTGTCAGAAAATGATACACCTTGCAAATTTCGTTGTGATTACGAAAGCAGTATCATGATAGAGTACATTAATATTGATTTCATAATTAAAAATCGTTGAGTGTGCCATCATGACGACAAGCATACATGAAAAACCATTTTTTTGTGAACCAGGTTTGCAGTCACCAAAACACAACCAAGAGAATTCACGTTTACACTTGATATGATCTCACCATGGTGTTTGAGCAGGTACACAACACTTACGACAATTCTTGGCATAAACAAACAATCATTACCGGTTATCGTGCTCTTCTCGATTTGATTTCAAGTGTCGATCATCTTGTGCACAGATCATCTACCCGAGCAGACTAATTCGATGATACAGGAACATCTTTTTTTCTGTATTTCGTACACTTGAACACGGGTACATTATTATAAGTGAGTTCAAAATCTGAGTGACACTCGTGAGCATAAAACATGAAGTTCTTCATTTTCTCAACGAATTTTATATTCAACTGATCTTCGAATCGACCGAAAGCTGATTTAAATCAGTTCCAAGAAGCGTTGATATAAATAAGAAGTCATCGAGCAGTAGCTCAATCAAACAGTGGATATCCATTGTTTAACCATCTTTAATGGTGTACTCTGTGCATAATCAAACACACAATCAGTAAAGGTTTAGCGACAAATATGTTGGCATGCAGAACGAAAACTCTCACCAAAACTAGGAATAGGCTTTTCATTGTAACTAAACAATGTATGAACAAGTGGTTTGCCTTGCTGTGCTAGAATGATTGCAGGATTTATCACTGACGAAATTTGTGGTAATCTAGGCATTTTCAACCGGGAATACGTGCGTCTGAGGGTTAGAAATCGGGCAGTCATTTTGAGAGATGACAAAAGCATTATGGTGCCGAAAGATGTCAGAAGTATAAGTTTCTGAATGTTCAATTAGATTCATAGAAATAAACATGATTTCTCTTCGCGTTTGGAAGCTATAGTTAAGACAGAAGGGTCGTGCATGTTTTCTTACCAGTCAAACACTCCTCGAATGTTTAATACTTAGGAAAATATTCGCATCAATAATTAATTACTCTTTTCTTATGCAATGCTTGAAATTTCATCAACTATTATAGAAAAGGCAGAGCATCAGCTCTTGCAAGATGTCGGTAAATTTATTCAACTCACATGACTGTCTAACATCATAGTCGATCACTTCATACTCCTTGTATCTGATAACATTCTACTCATCCTAGAATATCATTATATAGCTATAGCTATTACCTTTGCTTCAAGCTCAGATACAGGTCACACATGTTTTGTTGACAATAAGTACATCGTAGTTCGTATCGCCTTTGAAAAGTTTCTCTAGAAGAAAACGTTTTTCAGACACCTCTCCGATGCCATGCAATCTATCACACTACTTGTATTTAAAAGAATTTTTGGCATCGAGTTATCAAGTTAAGATATTCAAGCGTTGTGCATGAAGCTAAATATGCACGTTGTTGTTCGCATTCTGTATTTAACCACATTTTTGGTCTCGTAATACATTTTTCTCAATCGTTTAAATGTCAATGATTGATTTTGTTTGTACAGAAAATTGATTCTTCTACGTTATTTAGTTACGGTTCTACCAAGATGTGCAGGCTTCGGCTTAGCCACTGTTTTCTCGGTCACAAAAATCCTAGTCGATGGGTATGACAAAATAGATTACTTTAGAGTAACTAAATACTCTAGTTGCATGTACTGTTATCTTCAAATAGACTCCGTCCAACTTATGAGAAATAAATATTACTCTGTTTTTTACAAATAGTTTTATTGTTTCTATTAAAAACGGTTTGTGATGTGACGTTTGGATTAAAAAACATTAGTACGCTGGGCGTAGGTACGCTTGAAGCAAGAAAGCGCAACTGAACACTAATACGAATGAATCTCGATACGCCCGGATTTTTATGGAACTTACATATGTTTTCAAAGAAAAAAGTGCAAGTTAAAGAGTGAGATTTTCGATCCTTCTCTCCCATCATAAACAACCCACCAATACAGCGAGTCATCCTTACAGATCTAAACAATCAGCACATTTAATCGTACTATATCACAGTTCGATTTGACGTTGATAAAAATCGCATTAGTTGCATGTCCAGATTGTGAGGATAGGATGTAGATAAAGTTGCATAGATGACTCACACCCATATCTAACACTGAACACATGCCAACTCCGTTGCACGTTGTATTTTCTTCATGCTCAAGCAAATCGCAAGCAAAGCACACGTTCGTTTTCGAGTCGATCAAAACCTTGAAGATGCGTTCAAGTGTGGTGAAATTGTCACGAATGCAACTCACTTCTTGTTCTCAAACAATTAAAGCGAAATATTTTAGAATTATCAGCTGTACAATAAATAATGAACGATAAATAAGGATCCAAATCTTGTTTTGATTGATTTTATTTTGTAAATCCGAAATTAATATTTTTCAATTGTGCATGAAATTTTCTTCATAAATATGTTTTATTCTGGCTGAATCAGCTTGGTTGAACAAGCCTTTTGTATTCAAAAACAATATTCATCATATAAAATGCCTAATGTCTTGAATAAAAATATGTAATATCAAATCATTTCAAAAGTTTGAATCAACAAATTAAATTTCTCCGCAGTAAAAAAAGAAACGAAAAATGCACGGGAATACATGTGTGATTTGTCATTCTTTGATGCGATGTCATGGGCATTTTGTGGCGCTTATAAGCGTTCGTTAATTCGATACGGCTTCCAAGAAAAACTTTACATTCTATTTTTAATTTTAGATATCATCCAAAAATCGTTGGGCATCCAAGGGTACCTCATTTCTTTTGTGCAACACTGAATAGCTTGCACATAGCCTTCATACATCGTTCTTACCGATGTGCAACAAGTGGAAGAAAGTGAAGTGTATGTGTTACATGCTCAATAGTGAAGTACACTTGCATATGCTTGAGGTGAAAAAATGAAATTACATTTTCACAGAGTTTATGTTAAATAAGCGTGTATTGAGTAATAGAACATATTAAAGGGGTCATTTGGAGTGTATTTGTCTTAGAGTTTCACTGAGTTTTTTTTTTGAAATAGTCAAACAATTAGTAAAAGAAAACTTAAGTTTTATTTCCGTCATTGAATGCCAATGTGATGAAATTGTGAAAGATTACATTTTGTAGTTCGATGTTTCATTCGCCATTTTCTTTTACGAGATTTCTGAAAATTCTACTAAAATCAAAATATTCTTCTACTCCATTAGTTTTATGATCATCTCGGTATTCTTTGTTTCTTTTCAATAAACAATGCTTTGATAAAATTATGAAATAATTCCATGTCATGACAATCTTTTGATGCGAACTTTCTGGTGAGTAATTGAAGTTAATTCTACGTTTTCTTTATTTTTCAGATAAAATAGAGAAATACTATACTATCAAGTATTCTCGTTAATACCATCAAAATACATGTATAGCATTTTATAGATAGCTAAGTGAACTATTAGTTACAGTCAAGAGAAACTATTTTCATACAGGCAGAGAAAGTTCTTCAAAATAACACAGTTGGTTTCCAATTTCAGACGTAGCTTTCGTATACATGGTCTTTGATAGAATACGCTTAAGTATTTTTAACTAAAAGACATGCAGTTCTTCAATTATACTAACTACTCTTTTTGAGAACTTTTATTCCACTCATTTCTGTTCAACTTTTTGACACTAGTAGTGTTTGTCCCAAGTATCTGTGTGACAATGTAGTTCAAATATGCTTCTAAAATCAGCCGAAGCACTACAAAACATTCATTCTTTCATCGATTATTTCTCGTCGAGTCTTCTCGAAAAAAAGTGAACATAAGATAGGCATGAATTCTATATATAATTTATGTTTTATGTTTATTCAAATGTATAGTATTACAATCGATTCCGGTGTGACTTGCGTTCTTCAATAATAATTGTGCATCCAGAACTGACTAGAGCAATGGGAGTATGTCTGAAATTTGCTACGCTAGTACTACCTGAATCGGTCATGATGGATCATTGAAAATAACCGTTATTTTCTGTTTATAGGCCGTATTGTGGAATTTCAAAACGGTTAGTAATACGGATGCATATGGTACCATATTAGTTATTCCCATAAAAACACTGTAAAGATACTATTATATAGCCACATTCTAGCATACCTATCAAAGTAATATTACCCCTTTTAATATGGAGAATTAATTTTCTGGTGCTGTGTCTCACAAAAAAGTACTTCGTTCGAAATTACATTGACAGACTGTTATATATACTCACGAAAGACCTCGTCAAGACGTGAATTTTCGTCCTTCATGTTTTATTTTGTGAGTAAGATACTTCAATTGCACAGTTAACACTGTATATTCTATCGAATCTTTGTTTGTTTTCAGTGCACAAAAGTATAGTTTATTTGTCTCAAAGGAAAAACTACGATATGTTTAAAATATAGGTTGCAGTTAGTGATTTGTTGTAGATTTTTTTAATCAAACGGCTAAATATATTTACTGTGTCTGAATAGCAAAGCAAACAGAAGTTAAAATCCAATATTAAGCATTTTTCCCTTTTTCGATTTATTCGAGATTACTATTTGGGAAACTTAAACGCGCCCGATACTAAGAGATCAATCGAATTGGTACAAGAGTTTTTCGGTTCCTTCTTCCAGCACATATCACTGCCATTGTATTGTTCGTGAGATAAACTTTCTTCGCAATGTTGATCTTACAAATCGTATTAACTATAGTATTTCGAACACTTGTAATTGAAGCAAGATCAGTGTCAACTAGTTATACACATAGATCTGATGTAAAGCATTTTGAATCAAAACTAGATACGAGTACCGGTTTTTGGTCACCAAGTACGAGTTCAATCGATTGGTGTGAACGAAATTATATTGTAACACAATATATTGCAGAATTCTGGAATTGCATTTCGAGTTTACTCATGTGTTTATTAGCAGGAATATTATTCATTCACGGTTTACACAATAAAGTTGAAAATCGATTTCTACTGCTTTGTTTATCGTTCGGTATTGTTGGATTTGGGTCTGCT
>OENT01001317.1:0-48327 GCA_900239685.1 Rotaria macrura | reverse complement strand
AAACCTCTTACAGGTTTCGTATGATTCTACGGACACTTATATAGTACAGTAGAACTTGACGAAACCTCAGAGGTTTCGTGTGACACCTTATTTTTTTTCAGTGTGAGCTTAGTGGAAACAGTCAGATCTGAGCCATGTTCTGTCCCGATGGGAAAATTACTTTTTCCGTTACCAGTATCCGTTCCGGAAACGGTCGGATGTGGACCGTATGCGGTCTGGGCTTGGAAACAGTGTTCTCCGTCGACGGATCCCGTGCAGGAAACGGAACCGTATCTGTGATACGCTCCGGTGCCAGGAATAGGTGTGAAGTAAGCCGGAACCAGAAGCTGGAACCGATTTCGGAAACCCGCTTCTGGAAATCTTGGGGATAACACTGGATCCGGCCGGCTCCCACCGTATGTCTTTGACCTGGTAGTATTGCGACCGTATTTCTCTGCATGGTGTACGACAAAATACGATCTATTACTAAGATTGTTTGCGATCGGAAACGACTGTATACCTTCGTATACGTGACGTAGAAATACGATCGTAATACTGAGCCATGTATTACGGCGAAATTTGCTAGGGTACGCTGTCGTATATGGTCGTAAACTCTAGTTGATGGAGTCCGTAATCACAGATCTGGCTTGATATCAACAGTAGCTCCGATCTAGCAAGCATGGTCGTAAACGATCATATACGGAGAAGTACGACCAAATGCATGACTTTGTATTAGGATCGTAAATTTCCGTTTGTATACAGAGTCATGTGACACTATACGGAGAAAAAACGATCGTTTATGATTTTCGTGTGCACACTTCGTTTACGGTACTCGTTTTGCACCGTATTTCTCCATAAACGGTCGTGTCGCACTGTTTACGGGGATGGCGATATACGATCGTAATACTGCGCCGTGTATAATGGTAAAATAGGACTGTAAGCAGTCGTTATTGAAGTCGGTGACAGTCGTATATGAAATCGGTAATCGTTGACCTGAGAGGATAAAATGGAAATTTAACGCTAGGATATCACATTGTATCCCATGAACCGTACTTCTATACGATTCCACTAGCGTTATAAAAACTCCCATTCTTTCCAATCCGAATATCGGAATGACTCTTCTGGATGAGACAGGTTTTCAGGAAGAATTTTATTTCCAAACGTAAGCGACCAGTTTACACGAGGACTAAAAATTTCATGATATTTTTAAAAACGGGAGTCTCTAAAACATGAAAAGTGTTTTTTAGTTTCCAGGTTTTAACGTACACATTATTCATAATCCATGGTAATAAAGCGTCGAATCCGTTTCGTTGGGGTAACAGCAAAAGTAAAATGGTTTGAACAGTACTGTTAATCATGTGTATTGATGCAACTCGTTTGGACTTTTAAGGCGCTACATCCTAAAAAATCTATTTTTCCGAGCATCCAACTTTGGTAACACCTTTCTGCTAGGATTCACTTCGAGTTCAATGCTTGAAAATTGGATTTAGTTTTCAAATGTAGCTAAAAGCTGTTGTTACAAGTGAAAATTTCCTATTTTTAGAACTTTTTCATCGTTTGGTTGTCGGAATACTTCCTTCCGCAAAGTTTACAAACCGCTTCTAGTTTTTATTCGGACCTGACGCTTTTCAGTAATCGTATAGGAAACAATTTAGTTATTGCCCGGGAAGAGTCTTAAAAGACTCGTCGTGTGCTACTAAACAGTCTCTAACAGGTGTTTCCAATAGGATAAGACTCTATGTTACCACTTGATGCGTCACATAAGTTTCCAAGAAACTGAATCACTTCTCGCACATGAAATCACTCTCCGTAAACCAAATCTAATTATCGGGCGAACATCGTATTTCCCTACAAATCCACCATCAGCATAATAAATAATATGAAAAAACTAGCGATTATGCCGTGATGGGCAAACGAAGCCAATCCCCATGATTGACATAATGCACGTAATGGAAAAAACGGACGTAATATCCAACATCGATCTGACTACTTTTACCAGCGTAATTGAAATCATGACATATTGGCAAGGGAGAAAAGGCGATACTCCATCTACTCCAAAAAACGTTTTAGAATACAGTGGAGTACGAGGGGATTAACGGTGGAGTAGAGTGAAGTATGCTCTCCTGGAGTAGCACCTTTCCCCCTTCCATATTGGCCATGGCAAATACATTTTAATATGATGACCATAATCGATCTAGTGGTCATCATAGATCTCATGGTGGCAGTGGACATTATCACCTTAACCGATGTAAGGGACAGAATGGCCAGGGGCAGCGCTATATGGGGGGGGGGGTGACCCCCCTCCCCTGTTGCTCAGTTGAAGAGAAGAAGAAAAGACTCCGCCTTTCGGCTACCTTGCGGTTTTGGGTTTTGTCCGAGGACAGTTTCGAGAAGCCCGATAGTTTTCCTACATCTATTACTAAACGTAGCTCTGGACAGAAGGCCGGCCTGACTCAGAGTTCTTCTAGCTTAATTTCTTAAGCTCCCCATGCATACTGACTAACCACATACTAGTCACAAGGAACACTTAGTGTATGTTAACAATGTAGTCAATTTGTTACCGGATGGGTGGTCTGAGACAAAGCAGCCGTTAGTGACTTGCCAAAGGTCATGCTATGACTGATGGAGCCGAGGTTCAAACACAGTATCTTGTGGATCTGTGTCAAACAACTTAACAATTTAGCCATAGCGGCCCGCTCAGTTGACCTTGACTTACTCCGATTTCGAAAATTTTATTAGATCCTTTTTAAGTTTGGTAAATTTATTTTAAATAGAAGTTTACCCCGGTTTTGGAGAAACTAACGGATGATTTCTCTGATTTCGGAGAAAGTCCCTAGATAGTTTTCTCCGGTTTTGGGGAACAAATATATAATTCTTCTCAATGTAGGAGAAAGCCAAGCGCAAAACGGCTGATTTTTCCGATTTAAAATGAAAAAAAAAACAAGAAATCAGTGAGTCGATTGCATGAATAAAATTTTTTTTCCCCTGTTCTTCAAAATATCAATCTAGGGTGACACAGCTTAAATCGAATTTTCCCGATTTCTGTGATTTTTTTGAGTAAAATCAATTGATTTAAATCAGAAAAATCGGAACTAAACTGTTTTCTCCTTGCAGAAAGCTATCTGATAGTTTTCTTCGATTGTAGGGTAGACCTCCCCCCTGTTATAGCCCTTCCGCGCCGCCCCTGAGAATGTCCATTATGAAAGTAATGACTTTAAAAATATTAAGTGGCATCATACACTTAATGACCATAATTACCGTAATCCGTATAATTGTCATAATGGATCTGACGGCTATAATGAGCGTAATACTCATCATGAAGGTAATTATTTTAACGACCCTGATTAGATAATGATTTTGATAGAAATAAAAGCCAAGTTCAATAAAATGATCCTGCTCCCGTCTCATGGCCACAGTGGGCTCATGGCAATAATGGACGTAATGATCTTAACGGCCGTAATTAGCGAAATGTTCATAATCAACCTAGTGGCTACAATAGAAGTAAAGGCCATAAAAACGGTGCTGACTTGCATGACCTTTATTTACTTAATGCACGTAATGACCATCACCGGAATATTCAATCTTATGAAATAATCAATCTCATGGCTATAACCTACCTCTCGTGGCGATAATGGACGCAATAACCATAACATCGAGGTTCAAGAAAATGACCACAATGGAAGAATGATTATCATGGGTCTTATAGCGGTAATTGATGTAATCACGTTAACGACTGTAATTGGCATAGAGTAAATGTTCCTAATATAGACAGTAAAAAATTGTCTGATCTTGTTTAAGTCCCTGTACAACTACTTTATATACGAGCTAAAATATTTTCATATTTGGATAATTCCTGAAGTCGGCTCTTTCGAATGGTATATGAACGAACATTTTTCTAAACTGTTTTCACGGAGAAATTCGCGGTCTACGATGATCAACTCGATTTGTCGTTATTAGGAGCACTTTCCCTAATTTCGACAGCAAGCCAATTTTTTGTTCCTAATTTCGACACCAAGCTATTTTGTGCCCGTAATTTTGGCACGAAGCAATTTTTTGTTCCCAGTTTCGACATGTCAGCAGAAGGCTTACTTAAAACCCCTTAGCGCATTTCCGTCAGAATTAAAAGTGTTAAACGGAAAATTCCTGTTGTATATCAAATAATTCATTTCTGTTACGAGTTGTTGGAATGTAGGCTGTGATTCGTACTGTAAATCGTTCGTTTCTGAAGAATCTTGCTTTTGTTCCATATTTCGATCAATTATCCCATTTTCTCTATATTGTCTCGAGAAGAGTGGAGAATCTGGCTATGATTTGCGGTTCCCATGTGCGAGAGTACGAGAATCATTATAGAATTCCTAGGGCCTCTCCCCTGATTATCATATTTTACGAAAATCCCTCACAATATAAATATACTTCTTGCAAGTAAAGCATATGTATTCCAGCTGCGGTTCGACATGCAATGTCCAGATTTTGGTCATTTTTGAATTTTTTTGTGAAAATAACAGCAGTTTTCAAACTTCCAAAAAAGTAAATTTCCTTACCCACAAGAAATTTCTCCCATACTAATGTAACCTTACACACAACTATTACAGTAAAAAGTAGGACATTACGGTAATTCCGGAAATTTCTATACACTATGTTCTGAACATTTCTATATAACCTATAGGAAGAACAAGCCCCTACCCTGAAAAACAAAAGGAATTTTTTAGAAATTATCGGGAAGTTTCGAAAATTACCAGGAAGTTACGGTAATTATATGTTGGAATTCGGTGGGTAAAGGCAACTCTCGGCCCGCTTCGGATCCGATCTGTTTACATCTGGTTTTTACCAGGACCGGAGGGTTGATGATATTTCACCGGTTTATTTCCCAAAAGTGCAGTTTCATGAGTTTGCACCTAAGGTATTCCTCGTGTTTTATGATAAAAGTTTTGTTCCGAAAAATGTTTTCGAAGTAAACGTTGGTGAAGAATGATGGATGCTGACTGCGAATATAGCAATTTAATTTTAAAAAAGTAGCTGCGTTACAAAATAGCTGGTATTTAATTATTGGATGGAAATCCGTATTTACACCGTTACGGAACCCGGAATGTTAGTTCTAAGTACTACTAAAACTGACGTTGCATAATCTGGAATGACGTGCGTTATTCAATTGAGAGCCTTGCCAGCAGAGAAAAACTAAAAATAAACTGGTATAATGGGTCTGGAAATGTGCTTTTACTCATTTGAGGTTTTCGTGAAGTAAGGATTATTGCAGACTGTAATTTGAAGTACTGTGGTAACTCTCTGAACTCTATCCAATGAAGACATGAAAATAAATGAAAATGTTGTGTAACTAGTCAAAAATCCTATGTACTAGGCGATGCATCTTCTTTGTTGTCTACTCGACTCGACTAATAGGACAAATATTTGAAAATGGCGTGAAATTTTCACCAGTTATTGAGTACACAGTTCTGTGATATTTGAGGTATATTCAGATTTCCAAAAAAGGAAATTACGGAAGTTTCTGTTATTACTAAGAACACGTAAACTCACATAAAACTATTTTCAAAATTTTGTGATGTCACAAAACTTTGGGATATTTCAGAAATTACTGAAATTTCCGTTTTCGGAAGTCTGAACACTGCTGGTTTTTTCTCAAAAAATCCCTCCTGGATGCTAACCCTTTCAGTACTGAGTGTCATCTCGTTGATTGCATGCAGAAGGTACAAAAGAAATTTTCCAGTCTTATTCTTCTTCATAAAGGATACATATCATATAGAAAATGTTCAAAGAAGCGGGTATTTCTCACTTAGAAAATCCATTTAATCGCACTGAACTAATTAAGTTAGAAATCGTGTGCAACTGATTGTCTGAGGCAAAATGCAAAGGAGAAAGAAATCGAAATTTCCTTAATGCATGCTGAAGGAAAGAAATCGACACAATTGAAAGAGTTGAAGAATACTACTTCTAGCGACACTTTTGAAAAATTGCCTACAAGTTATGAAATTTGTTTTGAAAATATTGTTTATGCACCAATATTTGCAATTCTTAAAATAGAATGTTATACATAAATCCAGGAAATGTATTTGAACCGAAAATAAACTAAGTAGGGAGTACCAAGATGATGAAGAAGGGAAGTCACACACATGTTCGAAAAGATACATGGGCATATATAGTTCTAAGTGAGTCAAGACTCCTGAGTCAAGCATCCCATGCTCATGACTCAAGGAATCCTGACTCAGTAGAGAAAACAAGCGTACCAAAGATGACGTATCATGAGTGAAGGCCATGACATAGATTGAAGAGAATTTAAAAAAGGGTAACTGGTATTGCATCACTATCACGATAGAATAAAAGGGGAAAATTATGAGAAATATTCATTGATTAATAAGTGACGACTCATTCAGTGTTACTAATATTCAGAAGTCAATTCTTATGAATGATCGTATTTGCATTCAGTCTGACGAAATAGTTTATAGGTGAACGGTATGACTCATTTATTGCAATTAACATGATTCATCTTCGAATGGAGGCTACAGAAATGTGCTTATTATTTAAACAGATCAACAAAACTCGATGATTCGTTAGAAGAACTAGGTAAGCATAAATACTAGACACTCGTAGAGACCCTTGTGACAGTAACAAGGTTTATTCTGGCCAGATGGAAAAGTACGTCTATACACAGAGAGGGTGTTTACAGTTATTTTTCCAACTGCTAACGGACCTTGTAACCACCATAATATTCAATGTAGAACTACGGCCTCATATCTGATGTCGTATTAATATGTTCAATATGGCGGGCAAACATTATCCTCTTATGCACTAATTCAGATCGAAAATTGCCGCATTCGACCTAGTTAAGATAAGATGAAAATATGAATGATTGAATTGATTGAGTTGCACTGACTGATTAATACGATCCATATTGTATCGGTTCCGGTGAAATGCGGCACACTACCGGGTTCATTATTCTCCGTATTGCCATAGACAGTATGATGGCCCTAGTATGTTAGAGTAGGAGAATATTATGGCATTTTCAAAATATTTTTATGGTGGCAATCAAATAACCTATACGTCTGTGTTATTGACGGGTTTGAAGGACCAGAATAAGATCTTTCGTGGGAATTTACACTCTAAAAAATAGTTTCATTATCGAACTTATTTTAAGTTACGGAGGAGTCACAGAACTTGGAATAGTTCATTCCACAGTAGTATGGGTGGAATCTTCACTGAAGAATCATTTAAAGATCAGGGAGACAGAGAAAGGTTCGGTACCAAAGCCAAAGACTTCATTCAAGTCGGAGAAGCTACCTTGAAGGTTTCACATCAAGCCATAAAGGGTTCTTTCTTTTGATACCGAACAGTTTTTCGTCACTCTGATCTTAAAATGGTTTCGTATTTGGGGTTCCGTCCGTATAACCACGGAACGAACTATTTTAGGTCCTGTAGCTCCTGCAGAACTTGAACAAGTTTGTAGTGTAGCTATTCTTTCTTCGAGAGTATGAAAACATTACGGTCTATAAGTGATCACTAGATAGAAAATTACGTTGATTCTCAATGATCGATGTGACTGAGTGTTGACTGTAGCCAAGTCTAAATGTACCGGCTGGTTTACCCAGAAAATACCGCAAATCGACGGAACATGGAAGCAGTAATCTGGTCGGAAAGGAGGGGGCACATTTGATCGGAAATGGGCCCACCGATTTTTCCTCGACATTTCATTCTAGAAATAATATAGATCGATAGATTTCAACACGGCGAGTATTTCGGTACTATTTTTTATCTGTATTATTAGTCAATTTGTGAGCCATTTTCAGTCTTCTTAAATATACTATTTTTCCAATTTTTTGTGGTAACCCTTTCTGAGACGCTCGATTCATCTATAAATTTGGCTCGATTTGAATCGATTAAAATTACATAAACTTATAGCGCATTCATCCAAGAATTGATTTCTAGCGGTTTTGTTTCAACATTATAAGGTGATTAGAAAAATCAATAAGAGTAATTCGAATTATTCACTAAATACGAGTGCTGCACCACTTATTTAAAGTAAGTATTTTGAGATTATATCGACAAAATCAAAATATCTCATCCTGAATTTTTAACCATAGATAGCCCGATGTTTAGTCATCAAAGTTAACTGTACTAGGCAACCCATTGAAGTTGGTCACTTTGGTAATCTAGGGTACAATATTCAAAAAATTGATAAAAATTACTCACTTGAAACACGATTTAAAGGAAAAGCATTTTCTGGAACTCACATTTATTTTCGAAGAAAATTGCGAGTGAAAGTTTTCAAGGTGAAGATTATGCGGCTCCACACCACTCCCCTCGCCGCTCCACTACAGACACACTTCCCCCCCCCCATCGAGGGATATCGAATTCTCCCCTTCCCATAGGGGGTACCAAATCCCCCCTATAGGGAATACCGAATTCTCTCAGGGGGTTAGCAGTGCCCCTCACCCCCCTCAAGAGGGAGTACGAGTGCCCAACCCCCTCCCTTCCCATGGGAGGTACCAGTGCCACACCCTCTTCATTATATACCATAGAAATCAACGTATGAATCCATTACAGATATACCAATCAGGATTCTATTCTTGTGATACACCACAACCTTATTTGTTTCTTCCTCCAATGATTTTAATAAGAAAAATGTTAAAGTAATAAAAATGAACAACGAAAAACGGAAACTAACGAGTGAATAGCAACCATGAAAATGAAAAATAGGGTGCCTATCCGAGAGAGACGATGCAAAAAACGTTTTCATATTACATTTTCTGTATTTTCTACTAGCATATGAAGCTATAGATATGTGAGTTCCACATTTTAGCCCCAAGGGGGCTGCGCTAAGAAGCTTTTATTAATTGTATTCGAGGAGTTTATATATGGGATCTTCCCTTTCAAAAACAACGAAACGCGTATTCGGGATCAGAACAAAACCTTGCATCGAAATATATCAAGAAATCAGGAAAATCGATTCTTTATGATTTCCAAGTGTACTCCCCCTCAGGGTTTTCCTCTCAGTATTCTGACCTGTACTGCCCCACAGCAAAATTTCTCGAAATGTTTTTTAATTCTATGCAATAGCTCGATGCTATTTTCTGCGCGGATCACGATTATAGCATTCATTTTTTCATAAAATGAAAGCTTTAAGTTTAAAGTTGATGAATACAATTTTAACAGCGTTATCGATTTGTTTCAAAAAGATATGATTTTGGCGGAAAATGAAGGCCCTTAAAGTCACGAAAGAGAACTAAAATATTTCACATGAAGCGAGAAATCAAATTTATACCTAACTCTGTATAATGATTCACCATCAGTTCTACAGATTCTGCAAAGGCATCCTCGAAGTCGTGTTTCAAGTGAGTAATTTTTATCAATTTTTTGAATATTGTACCCTAGATTACCAAAGTGACCAACTTCAATGGGTTGCCTAGTACAGTTAACTTTGATGACTAAACATCGGGCTATCTATGGTTAAAAATTCAGGATGAGATATTTTGATTTTGTCGATATAATCTCAAAATACTTACTTTAAATAAGTGGTGCAGCACTCGTATTTAGTGAATAATTCGAATTACTCTTATTGATTTTTCTAATCACCTTATAATGTTGAAACAAAACCGCTAGAAATCAATTCTTGGATGAATGCGCTATAAGTTTATGTAATTTTAATCGATTCAAATCGAGCCAAATTTATAGATGAATCGAGCGTCTCAGAAAGGGTTACCACAAAAAATTGGAAAAATAGTATATTTAAGAAGACTGAAAATGGCTCACAAATTGACTAATAATACAGATAAAAAATAGTACCGAAATACTCGCCGTGTTGAAATCTATGGATCTATATTTCCGATCAAATGCACCCCAACCTTTGTTGAACTCATTCCGGTTAGTTCCAGCGCTAGTCGAGAATCCATCAACGAATCCTCAGGAGTTTTTAAGGGAGTCCCCATCATATTGTCAGGACACGTCCAAAAGGCCTAGTATGAAGCTCTACGGGTGTTGTCACTGTTCCACAATATCATAACTTTCCGATCTATTCTTGTCAGATGAAACATATTTTTTAAGTTATATATATTTATGACAGGACTTGGTTTTATTTCGAATAAAAGATGTTAAACGGCGTGTTTTTCACTCGAAAGAATGAACACAAAGAAAAGAAAATGAATCTCGACTGGGATTCGAACCCAGGTAGTATCCACAACTGGTATCTAGCCAGACAGTTTAACCAACTAAGCTATCGAGACTAGAGACCTGCGGAGTCAATTTTTTTATTCCGAAACCCGACTCCAACTCCGAAAAATTTTTCAGTCACTACTCCGATTCCGAAAAAACGTCATTTCGCTGACTCCGACCCCGACTCCGACTCCGAAAAATATATTTTTCCAACTCCAACTCCAACTCAGATAAACTTCGGAAAACTCCAAAAATTTATTATTGAAAATGGATGACCTCTGGTGTATTTTATTGCTTATTTTGGAATACATGAAACTAGATAAACAAATGCGTTAATGAAAATCAAAGAAAAATCAAAGAAGTAATTTTGAGTTTTGCATTCACGGTACTCTGAAAAATAAAAAATGACTAATAGCTGTTTGAGAAAAAACGAATTTCAAAAGATGATAGATGAAAATAATGAATCTGGGAAAATCGTAAAAAAGAGAAGCACTTCAATTCTACTCAAATGCAGCAATATTTTCATGTAATTCTCGTCAATGATTCGCAGAGTGTATTTCTTCAAAAATAGCATTGTTTTCCTTGGTCGATCATTCGAATCTTATACTGTCAAAATGGTTCATTTGTTCTTTTTTGTCCTGAAGTGGAATCTCAATATATTACCAAGCGTTGTATTTTATCTTTTTTCTTCTTAACATGAAAAATGAGGATATTGTTGTGTGAAATAGCGAAAATTTATCACACAATTATAATTTTTCGGGGTTCATCGGACTCCGATAAACCCCGACAGTAAAATTGACTCCGACTCCGATTCCGAAAAATTTTATTCCACTAACTCCGACTCCGACGGAGTCGGAGTTCGGTTGCCCCCACAGGTCTCTAATCGAGACACAGTCTACATTCACGTTCTATTTCGATGTGAACATGTATTTAATCTTTTCGAGTGGTATATATATATATATATAACTTTAATATATGATTCATATAACGGCAAAAGACAGGCAATTGAAGCCCTCGATCGAAGAGGTCGCTTAGAGTTAGTCTTCGTATAATGAAGTCTCTAGTCGTATCACTCGAAAAGATTAAATACATGCTCACATTGAAATAGAAAGTGAATGTAGACTGTGTCTCGATAGCTTAGTTGGTTAAAGTGTCTGGCTAGATACCAGTTGTGGATACTACCTGGGTTCGAATCCCAGTCGAGATTCATTTTCTTTTCTTTGTGTTCATTCTTTCGAGTGAAAAACACACCGTTTAACATCTTTAATTCGAAATAAAACGAAACATATTTTTTCCACGAAAATCTCCTGCTTTTCCCAGATGGTCTCCCATCTAAGCCGCTTAGCAGGCTCCGTCTTAGCGGATGACTTCCGAAGACTAAATATAAACCCTTTTCGAAACTAGGTTGCCACTGAGAGACGTTAGGTGAAAATTCGAACAGTATTTATCGTTTGGAAAAAATAATGTTGAAAGTAAACTATTACTTTTTCTGAATGCCGAGTTTCTAATAAACTTAAATATGCGCGAAAGAAAAAGATGAACGCGTGCTTGCACTCCCTCAAAAAACGCTCAAGGAATTTGCGCGGAGCTTTCATTTTTCCTTACAGCGTTCAAATTCAGGGACTCCATGGGGATTTCCAAGGATTCCCCAAGGATTTCACATTTTTCGGGGTCTCCCTGGGGATTCGCTGGGGGATTCTTGATCAAGGAGAGCGTGTTCTTTCTGACAAGAACTGGCCAGAATATTACTTCCATTTTTCATTAATTTCCTGTGTTTTTTCTATAGGATGTGTGAGTCTTTCCGAATCGTCTTTCGAGTTCCAACGAAATCCGATTAATGCTGAAGGCTAAATTCTACGATCCGGATATGATTGAGAAATGGCAAGCGTATTTCATCGTACACAAGTATTTGTTATACCACTTCCTGAATGTAGCCGCACAAGAAAATGTATTGAAATGAAGTTTTTATGAATGCTGAAATCAAGAGTAAAGATGAATTTATGAAAATATTTTAAGTTTTAATAGTATTTCTACGTAGACACAACTCAGTATGAAAATGATTGGTATTGTGAATTTGTTTGATTTGAGGAGAAGTACATCTGTTTTCCGAGTATATTGGTGACTTGTGTTCGTTTGTTAAAGAAACTCAGCGTAAGAAGTAGTAAAGTCTGTTACCATGAATTTCGGGGAAAAGTATACTTCCGAAAAAAATGACGCGCACTCCTCTACATCTGAGTTTTTTCCAAGTTCTTTTGAAGTATTTTTCTTCTGAAGAAATGTTTCAGAGAAGAAAGATTTATTACTCGATTCGTCTGTGGATGCTGAGCTTCGTTTGGATGTGGAAAACTGTTATGCTGACAAATTAGTTGGCATTAAGCAAGATTTAAACGAGTACAAAGTATTTATCACATTCGATTGATGCAAAAAATTTAACTTGTAGGTAAATTTAGAACGTTTCTTGAGTAGGTGAGTATCGCAGAGAAATAATCAGTGTAAATTATGAGATAGTGTCCCCAGTATACTTTTATTTTTGTTTTAAGTAGACAGCAATGGCAAAATTGGAGACAAAAAATATTTCCTTTGATTATATTATGATTGTGACTAATTTTCTTCGGAGTAAGGCAAAAAGAGAAGTAGTATTATGTGCTGTTGTGTGAACTACAACACGTACTGTTCTAGCATTCATATGCAAAAATTATTATGGATATGGACTAAAAAATTTGAGTGATAATCTTCGAGCATGATGGTATTTTCATTAAATCAAAAACTATTTCACGCCTATAGCTATACATTCTTACTACACGTACGATAAGTTAAAGTTACAGTAAATTTAATTTGTATGGATGATCAATAAGAGAATAAATTCAATAGCATGAAGATTTTTTAAAGCATACGATTGATCACGATCTAAATTATAGGATGTAAGAAATTAATTTAAGAAAGTGCAGTACATAGATAGTCTGAAACGAATTAGTATTGGAATCTTCAATTCATGTTTTAGTTGATTCGATTATGCAAAATCTGGACTTGAGTCCTACTTTTAGTTATAGATGACATCGATTAACTGAACACATATGCTGAACTCAGACTGGTGATGCGTTTCAATACTCCTTTTATTGATAGCAGTATTTAATGAAGTCTGTCATTTCACCTAAGTTTTACTCTACACTATCTATGAGAAAACACGAGTCAAACATTGAAAAAGACAGACCAATCATGGCTGATCTGATATGGTGGGCTCAACTAAAGTATTGTTTGTAGAACAATACGGAACATTATTCTATGTATTGGAAAACATCTGGTATTCACATCAAGAAAAGCATTGTCTTGTTTCTAGATATCATTTTGAAACCAGATATTTTATCGAATGATTATTTTAATGGTTAAAAATTCAATGTTTCTCTAGTAACACTCTTAACAATCATACATTTCTTCAAGCATAATTTTCAATTATGTTTTTTAAGATTCTCATAGAACTCAATGATTGAATTCAACATTATGTTCAACATTAAATTCAATTCTCAACTTGTTACTTTTTCTCTGGATAGAAACATCATTTTCGCTTTTGTTCTTCAAAAACACATGCCCTCTATATGACGCAATTGCACTATTATTGGATCGTATGATCAGAAAACTAGTGGGTGTTGTGTTGTTTATGACGACTCGAAATATATAGTATTTATATAATACGGAGTGCAAATGACTCATTCATTTTGACGTTGCAGAAAATTTAACTCCAATTTTCTGGTAGCTTCGTAATTGTGTGATACTTTAATATATATATAGCCAATCAAATCTTGAATTTTTATTTTTATTTTATTTGTTTCATTTATTTGTTTATCGGTGTTCTAGTGAATCGAATAGAAAATACACTATGACAACATACACACCACTTTGATTGAATAGGTTTTTTGACAGAATATTCTCTAGTTTTGTCAGATTATTAATTTGAATTTCATTTTGGGTATATCTCGGTATTTTTTGAGAGAATTCAAAGAATCCTATGTAGAGGGCACCACAGAGTTCTCTGATTTCAGATTTTTCCCAGAAACAGTAGGGTTTCATCCAAAACCAATTCCCAACTAACAAACAGAGTGGACATTCTATCAAATTTTCATCCAATCAAAGTGTTTGTGTATATTAAAGTGTGTTTTTTGTTAGTTTCACTGTATCACAGATAATGTTCAAGTGTTCCAGTCTAGCAAAAAGTACACAATAGTATACCAAAGTTTTGAGTTAAGTAATTTTCAGATACTTGAAAATTTTTTAGATCGATGTGGAAAAGTTCCGTTTCCATTGATGCCATTAGCGACCCTCATTATGTCTCCCTATTGGTTACGATTTGTCACAGTGAATCTGTTTTGTTTTTCTTTGCATGTGTCAGAACGCTTGGCGAGCCTTGCTTTCAATTACTACTGCTATATTAAAAATTAAAAATAAAAGAGATTTTAGATAAATTCTTTCACATTAAATATACCTTAGTCACTTAAATCTAGTAGACTTCATAAGAATTCATAGAATAATATGCTTAAATTTTCTTCATTAGATTTTCCAAAAAACGAGGTTTCGACCTCATCCAAATCCGCTGGAAAATGGCAACTAAAACCGTTTCCGTAAAGCACAATGTTTCATCCAATTGTACTGATCGAACTATGCAACGGTTGTCTCGTCGCTTGAAACCGGATTTATATCGTTTAGCCACGTTCAGACTGTGGAAAACGAATACTGAATGCAAAGTCTCTCCTGCTGTACTTGCAAAAGCTGGTTTTTTATACACGGGTCGAGCTGACAGAGTACGGTGTGATGCGTGTGGACTCGAAGTCGATTCTTGGAAATCAGGAATGGATCCCAAACAAGAGCATTTGGAACGACAACCACAGTGTTCATTTGTCGTAGAACAACACGAAATATTTTCAAAAAATGGTATTTATGTATAGATATTTGTGTGAGTGCGGATCTACGGTGTTTCAAAAGTTTTTGTTATTTGAACACAATGCTTTTATATTAACTCAACTGTTCAGCTAACTTAGTAAAAACCGTAATCTCTGATTTTAATCAAAGGCTAGATCATTTTATATGTTTCGACGATTACGTTCATAGATAATTTGGACTAGGACATAGTCTGGGCTATAAAACGGGGCTTAGGCTGATGAAAAAGTTCAGATCTTTCAACGTAACCTTTTATGCAGTTTGTCTGATGTGTACGCGCGCACATGTATGTATTTGTGCTGATAGAAAATCACTCTATCGGTTATAGTGGTTGGATGAGTGATGAACTCATTTGACCTATTTCTTAAAAGTCATCACTGTTCCGTTTTGAACAGGTAAAACATTGATTTAGTGGGTTCTACAAAAAATTAAACGAATCATTAGTAAAACCTATTGACCAATTTACATTTGTTGAACTATGTCATAATAAAACGTGGTCGTATTTCAGAAAAAAAATAACAAAACTTTTAGCATTATACCTTGATGGATTCCACTCGATCTTTTTCGTTTAGTAGACTAGAATGCATGTTGTCTTGGAGATCTAGAGTAGTACCAAATTTGAGGTTTGTCGTTTCTTTATTCACTGTAGCGATCCTTCGGGCTAATTCTTTACTGACAGTAAAAGAGCACTGCTAGTGAAGCAGATTTCACGATTGTGAAACTGCAGTAGATCTACTTCAAGTGAAAACAACGATTTAAACATGGAAAGGATCGATGCATCCTGTAAATAAGTTCAATGTGCGCTGAGAAATACATGGTCAGAAGCAGCCAAAGGTACCTTCGTTCTTACTGATATGTATTTAAGAAGTCATCGCACAACTATCAAACTACTTTGAAATTGTTAGGTATGTTAGCAAACATTATGAAAACTATGCGTCATAATTAATCAAAAAAATAAAAGTCTAATATTTATACTTTATTCAAAAAGAATGACATATTCTAGAATATTGAGAAATTCATACTATTGAAATAAGAAATTCTTTCTCATAGCTACGGGAAAAAACTTGTTTCAAGATTGATTCGTAGCTGATTTAGAAGCATTCATAAAATAATCATAACCTATGAAATAATCTGTAGAATATATAGGTTTCAAGGTATAGTTGCTCGTCTATATTGATCTTTTAAAACTGAGACTATTTACTATCAATAAAAGACTACAATATTAAAAATTTTCTCGAATGACGAAAACAGATCTGCTCATTGAAATAATGTGAAAATCTTATATTTGTAAGAAAACGATAGGATATCTGGGAATATGCAAAGATTTCGACGAATAAATATTGTCGAATCGAAGGAAAATTTCTAAATATTTCAGCCATCTTTATAGATTAATATGGTTTTGACCATGAAGGGTTTCAGTGGCTATACGTAATTATATAATAACAATTACATGCATAATTCGAATATGCTCTTTAATGAATCCATGTTTCGTTTATTTGTACATTGAACTCTACAGAGGAAGAAAGAGTAGATAATATTTACCTTTCTTTATATGTTTCTTAAGATCAACTAATATCGGTTCTGAAATCAAAGATTACGAATGCGGACGCTCTCGATACAGATCATAGGGGTTACATGGATCACGGTGGTGGTGTTGGTGATACGGTCAGTAGAAGTACTGAAAATCCATTCATATTTTCATTATCAACGGAAACAATGGACCGTGCTCGAACTTATACATTATCTAATTGGCCATCGATAACACCTAGTGCTCAAGATATGGCTTATGCTGGTTGGTGGTATACTAATATAGCAGATCGAGTCATTTGTATTCATTGTGATACCATGTTTCATAATTGGAATGAAACAGATAGACCTTACGAAATTCATCGTGTTAAATCTCCTCAATGTTTTTTTGTCCGTAGCAATCAACAGAGGCTTACTACCAATCAGAGACAAATAGTAGTACCTAATCCAGCAACAAATGATGTACCTAATGGTCAGACGGTTGTCGGAGCTATGCATGCTGATTATGCAGTTGTTTTCCGTAGACATCAAACGTTTCAGAATTGGCCCAAAAGTGAAGAAAGATCCCTGCCATCGGTTGAATCATTTGTCGATGCCGGTTTTTTTTATACAGGTTTGATTTATTATAAACTTTCAACTTTAATTGAATATTTTTCTGTTTCCTTAGGTGAGAATACAGTTGTTCGATGTTTTTATTGTAACGGTGCGCTACGCAACTGGCAAGTGTCGGATGATCCAAAAATCGAACATGCTCGCTGGTTTCCACAATGTGCATATATCAGGCAATTTATTGGTGAGAATCTATACCAGGCTATACAAAGAAAAAATCGTGAACTACGTGGTACGTCAACTGAAAACAAAAATTTTACATAAAGAATAACAATTTGTTTCTTTAATTAAGCCCAACAAAATTTACAGGAGAGTTGTAATGGGGAAAGCTCACAGTTCACTCCATGGACAAACGATGAAATAGATCGGATGGTGAAAGCTCGCCTTGATTTACCAGTTGTTGAAAAACTTCGACAAGAAGGTTACAGCATGGCCATAGTTCGGTAACTTTATTTATTTAAGTATAGATTCGATTACATACTATTTTTCCTATTCCTTCTTGTTGTAGCAAAGTTTATGAGATGCAATTACGTTTTAAAAGTATTTCAATATCAGAATCGTGAAATTTATAATTTACGCATGTTTTGTTTTCTCTAGAGGATGACTTCAAGAGTGATGTCGATCTTCGTGTTGCCTGTCTTATTCTAGATAAACAAGTAAAATTAATCAATGGCAACGAAGCGAATATACTGGTTCCACAGAACTGGCTGAAAACATTTATTGAAGATCAAGCAAAAGGTACTACATTGGAACGAAAAAATACTGAAGTCGTGACAGAGACAACAAGTATGTCACTCATTTTTAGGATATATTTGCTCTTTTTCTAATCTATATTTTTTATCCTTAAGAAACAGAACCTTCAAAAATTATTACAGCCATTGTACCTCGACCAAAATTAATAACTAAGACAGGTACTCGCATTTATTCAATAAACTCTCTTATTGATTGTGTTCCTTTCCTTTTTTGTTGCAGAAGAACCATTACCATGTCTGCTTTGTTTGAACACAGAACGACAAGTCGCATGTTTACCTTGCGGTCATTTGACAAGTTGTGTAGCATGTGGTCACAGTTTAAAAACATGTCCAATATGTCGAGCAAATGTGAAGGCCTTCGTCCGCATCTACACATAATCCAGAAAATAATCATGAATCTTTCTGTCTTCATATCAATATCAACTGTTAATTATTTAAGATTTATCGATTGTATTACATGATTAATCATGCGCTTCTCTCCTGGAAAATAACCATACTTGTCACAAATGAAAATTATCTAAAATATTGATAATCAAATTGATATATCAATATTTTATAGATAACATTGATAACGATCAGTGAGAACACCGCGTCAGATCTTCAATGTAAAAAAAATCAACTAAATAACAGATATCTTATATGAAAGTTACCGTTGTCTTATGAATTTTATTAATAAGGCAATTTCATTATCAATATCTAAGATAATTTTCGTTTGTGATAAGTATGGTTATTTTCCAAAAATATGATTTCGAAAACATGCAACAGCATCCTACTTTGAACACTGTAGTAGTCGTTGATTGAATGATTATTCATTAAACAAATCCTTTCTAATAGATGCTCTATTGAAAATCCCTCAATCATTAACATTGTCAATTCTTTTTCAGTTTGTATATACGAATTGGTGAGGAGTTGCGAAGATTATTGATGATAGCATTTCTATAGAATGACTTTCAAAACTATGTAAATTACTGAATTTTTGTTAAATACACGAGTCCATGAAAAACTCTCTCTCTGGTGAATAATCCTTCAATCAACAACTGCGAAAAGGCTCATCCGCACTAAATTTTCAGACAGTATTTCGCTTTTCCTGAATCTTACTATTCATTATGCCTCAAAATATCATTAATCAATACAACGTTTGGTTCTGTATCATTTAATTTATTCATTCAAATTTTCCATTTGGCTCTCATTTTCCTACGAGATAAAGTTCATACAATTCACTAACGATTTTTTTTTCAACAATAAATCTATCTCTAAGAAAATTTATTGTAATAAATATGAAAGATTAACATTGAGATTCGATATGATAATATCAAGAAGTTCAAATAAATCAATCCATACGATCACTTAGTATCAAATATACATTTTCCATAACGCGTCTAGTTCTCCATTACGGTACAGTCGATAAAACTGGAGATTTTAACATAAATAGAACATCAAAAACTGGAAGACTGTTTTTCGGAGAAACTCTAACTGTTCACGGAACAGCATATTAGCTGCTTGTAAATCTTTATAAGATTAGGTCGATTGAACCGGGTTTTTTTTGTAAATCTCGGCGACGATCATATTTCAAAGATGGAAATCTTATCGAAGGTGTTATTCTTTTCTATTAGAAAACCAAAGCAGTCAATTTCAATGCGAAGGACGCACTCAATCAAACAATAGCTAAAAGTTATACTCGGTTATACACAGTAGATGAGCCTTTTAAGCCAACTAGTTATTTCATGATCCAATCTATTTCTTCAGTAACAAAAGTTCTTTTCCCCAAATCCTCCACTTCGTATTTCTCATGTCTTATCTGTGTCACTCGATGTATCAGCTAATTTTCGCTATGATCAATCTTTCAGTGCCTATACTAAAAGTGTTTTCTCTTCTCAGCTTTTTAACAATGAAGATATTTCTTTAAAAGATGCATTGACAAATTTTCTAGAAATACATTATCACATGAATCTGTATCCATATGAGAAATTAAGCATAGTGTAATGAATATTTAGCAACATAAAGGATTGAGTGTCATCATCAGTTATGGGTTCTCGGAAACAAAACACGGGTATTAATTTGGTTTTAGTATTCAACGTGCCATTATCCACCCACTTCATGCAGTTCTAATTTCGTTGAACTCCTAAATGATTTCATTCGACGATTCAAAGAATGATTTTAGCTCATAGAATTCACGAAAAGACGTATTAAATAAGTTCTCGCCATCACTGAGCCTCACTTAACCTGCACATACTTCGCATAAAAATCAAAGGACAAATGTGTTAGAAAATAATTCAGTTGTTTCATTTTTCTATGATTTTAAAAAGCTTCTGAATCGTTATGCTCAATCGATTTATGATAATGCTATTATGTGAGAATGGAGCATTAGTGCAACTATCAAAGATTACAATCATACTTATTTATGTGATACTAAATTTTTCGTACAATCAGATAAAGTCAAATAAACTCTAAGTTGAATACTTTACTCTGTTTTTCCTGATCTTATCGTTTGGAAAGATTGTTTGAAGATATCCCATGTAAAAAAAATAATCAAAAAATCGATTTTTTGATTATTAAAACTGATTTTTTTACATCTTTTTTTTCCACGTGGGATGAAAAGTGAGCACTCAAACTTTCAGAGTAAAGGTACATTCTAGATGAGGTTGTTGCTAAAAACTAAAGAAGAACTAACTAGTATTGTTCAAGAAGTAAAAAATTGAATCCCGAAACTGTAGTAGAATTATCAGCATTACTATGCTAATTTCACAATGAAACAAGTTTGAGGTAAAGGTTCACTTGTTCCCAGTGAAAAAATATCAAATTGTGGGAGATTTAAGTAGATTATAATCGGAGTTTTTTGCACCAAAACCCAAACTATAATCGATTGACATCGTCGAAACGAACGATAATTTGATTTTTAATCAAACGATAATCTTAAAAATCCGATAAAATTTTGATTGAAATCATGTATGTTTGATTAAAATCATATGATCTGGATTTAATAGGATTTGAATGAAAATTTTACTAGATTTTTAAGATTATTGTTTGATAAAAAATCAAATTATCGTTCGTTTCGACGATTTCAATCGATTATAACTTGGACTTTCGTGCAGAAAAATCCCATTGTAATCTATTAAAATCTTATATAATCCAATATTTTTTCACTGGGTTGATCCTTCAATCATCTGAATTTAAGTCAATTTTTCTTGAAAGTAATTTTCGTTTTCGTACATTGACGTTCACCAAGAAGATGGCTGTAATCACAGAAAACAGCATGAATTTTGTATCTTCTTAAAGTTAATATTCGTGAAATTTTGAGGACATTGAAGTGTAATTTATATTCCCATGTCACTGAACGTTCGTCGATTTAACTCAATTTTAATACGAGAGCATTCCTTACACCTTCTATACAATACTGCTCAGAGTTCCTACCAAAAAGGTGTCCCGTCCCATCTCATGTCCAGCGCCCTTCTCGTCCCCGTCCCAAATTGTCCCGCTTAATTCCGTTATGTATAGGTAACTCTTTTTTCTCAAAATACGGTTGAAAAAGTGCAGCTAGTTTATATTTTCTCTTTTAATGTGAATTGTATTCGGTTCGTTACGAAGGATATGGTCATTAATACTACAATGTTTTTTATATACTCGTTCTTAGATTATTTCTATTCGAATAAATAAAATAGAATACAATTATGAAGTTTCGACCAGAGCTGCTAACAGGCAACATTTTTACGGTTCTGCCTGACCTGCTACGATTGAGCCTGACCTGGCCTGCAGGCCAGGCATAGACGAAATCAAAAGAAAATCTATGCTTCTTTTTGTAACACAAAACTATTCCGCTCAATATTTATTCATCATGTTGAAGATTTATATGGCTGTTTATTTCTGTTTTTAAGGGAATTCCCTTTCCTGAGCCGAAATTTTCAAATTTTTCGTTTCTTGTTTTCTTCTGCTGTATATGTGCTTTGAGGTGTACTCTATCTATTGGTGATGTTTTGAGAATTCAATTATTACCTTACAGTAAAAAAAAGCGAAAATATAATTCGATTACAGTAGACGTATAGGACGGTTTTCTTTCTTTCATGGTTTTCTCGAACCTGGTTTATAAGTAAAAATTGACAAAATTGCCCCGTTTCTCAGACATGATATATTCGATCATGCTGAAATTTTTTACAAGTACCAAACAGTGTTACTAGTACCAATTTAGTTTTTATTTAAAAAAATATTCTTGCGCTGAACTTTGACAGGTCTTACGAAGGAAGCACTATTTAAACAACTTTTTTTAATCAAAGGGGATGATAGAGAAAGAATTCAAAGCAATAGGCACCCTAAAGTGCTTCTAGTGTCTGTAAAAAGTTTTCAGCTCTATCGAACATACAACAGACAAGAAGCCGTACGATTAGGGAGGCAATTTTTAGTCCTTGTAAACCCGATTATATCTTTGAACAAGCATTTTGGAAGCGTGAGCTTATGAAAACGTGTAATCTATTGATCTAGATCTATCTACTCGGAAAGTTTCAAACATTTTTGATGAGCCACTCTTAAAATTTGCTGCAAAGCGGAAAGGCATACCCTTTCTAACAATAATTAAAAAAATGTGTCCTACATATTAGAAAATAGAAAAAAAAATCTCTGTGAATTAACACCACTAACACTTCAAAAAGGAAACATCTACTATTAGACAACTTCAATAGGTAATGTCATTTTCCATATTTAAAACAAATCTACATAAAATCAATTGAATTGACTGTCAGTTTTTACTTAATTCGTCATCTTTTCGCTAATAAAATATGACTACTTTTCTTGATTTTTGTTTTAGTCTTTTTTATTGTGTCTTTCACGATCATCGTTGGAGTAAATCCAGTTCGATCATGATTTACTTTCTGTTTTCTTAATAGTGTAAGTTGTATTATAGCGACATTTAGTATGAAATTGAGCAGATCAAATCACTCGAAGTCAATTTTGAGCGGGCTGAACAGTTCAGCCCGGCCTGGCTTGCAGTCCAGCTTAGCAGGCGGGCCTTGTCTATTGGCAGCTCTGGTTTCGACAATTGGAGTTGTCTTCTCCAGATCATGTTTTACACGAATGCATAGGTATTGTTGTTATTTCTTTTTTTCGTTTATATATTATGATAGTGCGACGGAGGAAAAAGACAAATAATCCATGCATCCTACCAATTTCCCAGTCTTGTCGACCCACTATCATACTATTAAAAAAGTACAATGCATTTTACCGTGAATGATTTATTTTACTATCGATATGTTTAAAGATTAGGTGTTGCACGGCTGCGAGAAATGTAAGATAACATGTGACTAACCCTGTGTTATATAAACTTAGCGGGACGCTATACTGAATGCATTTTTTCCCGACCCACAAGTGATTCACATTTCGGTGCCGCAAAATTCCCCACCACTTGCCTTGTCCCAGGACGAAACTAGGTGGGACTGTCCTGTGTCCCGCAGAGCTCTGATACGGCTGTTTCCGAATCTAGAATGTTCCACGTTTGATTTCTCTCGGCAGCTTTATATAGATATAAATAATATTGAATCTTGATCGAAGTTCATATGATGGATACTGCAGAAAAACAATAATTAAACTCAAAAAATAAAAACAATTAATAAACATCAAAATTGATATACCAAACTATTTCTTTGCTAATGCAGCTACTGATAATGTACATACATACGAATAAGATGACGAAGCAGTGACTAATTTTATTCTTTTAATGTTTCTTTTCTTTTCTTGTGTGGCAAATGAGTCATGGTTGTATTAATCATTTCAATGATTGTACTATGAATGCACATATATATATATATATATATATAACATATCTACCTATGTATATTCTCATGTGCGCAAACCATTCTTGGTTCTATTCATGAGTTTCATTACTTAAAAACTTCTTAAATCAAACGGACAGTCTCGTATAACTTCAAATAATCATACAATGCAGGAATTACTTTCGAGATAAATAAGAAAAGTCAGTCATTAAAAAAAAGAATTATTATCGATAATGAAACATATTGAACTAATTAAAATCTAGTCCTTAAATCTTCTTTATGACCTATCTCACCATTAAATTTAACAATCAAAAGGAAAGGCGATGTCTAAATTATGATTGATATGAATGATCAGTAGCATAAATCATTCGATTTTTTCTCATGCATTGAAAACACATGATTTAAAAAATAATCAATTAATTTTAAGATTAACGTTGATTTAAAACCTATTATTCAATTATCAAAAAATACATCAAATTTACTCATACCTGAATTAATGAACCAGTTCAGATTAGTATTTCTCTTTTTGTCGAAGGCAAACATGATGAATAGTCATCTCACAACGTATTACTAATATTGAGACTCCTGTCTGTTTGTTTCTTTTTTTTCCATTCTGTTTTCTTTTCTTCTCTCGAAATGATGCACTTATTAATATTGTGAAATCGAATGAAGAATATTGTCGATAATCGATTCTAGCATTTTCTAGATTCTTCTAAACACAATACTGTAAATCCAAGCCAAGCATCAAAAAGAGATGGTTGAATCCTATTTTTATTGACATCTTGATCAAATTTTACTACATGTATTTTTTCACACTGGTTTCTTCAATTTTTTTTTTGAAAATTCAAAATAATAATGGAAGGATTAGAAACTCTACAAAATAAAAGGGAAAAATTAATAGGACACTAATATCAAAACGTCACAATATATTATAGACATAGGACGAGTTTTCAGTCTATTGAAAAATAAAGCGAAAATAGGAATTTTTTTATTCATTTTTGTTGAGGGCATCTATTCTTTTCTTGATTTATGAGTCGGTATTTCATATGACCAATTACATAGGTTCTTTTTTTTTCGTTCTGTTACATTTCATGGATTGAGACAAATTTGCAATTTATCATTAGAATTTATTTTGGCTTTATTTGTTCTCACATCGATATTTGTAGTTACTATAGGTACCGTAATAGATAAGAAAGAAACTGTTTAGTTTAAAAAATAAATAATTGATTTTTAGGAAGCAACTTACTTCGTTGTCAACTATTAGACAAATCATGTTGCAAAGGTATATCAAAAAAACTAAAATTCTTTATAGTTCTTCAAATTAGACTATCTATAAAGATTAAATAGAAAATGTATTTCATATGTTTCTTTTAATATCATGAAACAATTGTTTTAGAAGGGAAGAAAAAATTTTAAGTTTTTTATGAAAATAACTTGTTCCTTAAACAAATTTTATTCTACAGGATAAAACACAGTGAAGCATCCATTTCTGAAATATCATCACATGTGTGTTGTGATGAACATCGACGGCAACTGTTAAAGTTTGCTGATTTATCACAATTGTTACCGAATATTGACATGACAAATTTAGCATTCTATTTTGCTCGGCAATGTCAAAATAATAAAAAAGCAGCTCGAACGGCACGACGTTTGACAACGATTTCACAGCGTTCGTTTATGACAGAGGAGAAAAATACGTCACCATTCCATATTGTTGATCGTTTACTTGCAACGCCGACAGGTATCTATGGTATTGAATTAAATTCTCGACCGTTTCATGAAATATGTTCAAGAAAAGATCTAACTTTATCTTTTGATCGTTACACTAAAGCACTAACACGTGAGGACTATAATGTTATACCATATGCATTCGATGTGCAATTGAAACAGCGTTCATTATCATTTCTTTCTAAGCAACAAATTATTAGTCGTATAAATTCGATGACAGAAATTGGTCTTAAAGAAACTAAGATCAATCGTGTGCATAAAGGTTCAATGATATATTTAAATTCAATTGTCGATCCGTTAATAACCCCAAGATCTATTCAAACTATAGTTGAAGACAAAAATGGGAATATTATACGAATGGCAATATACAATTGGTACACTATTTTAGCTGATCAGTCTTCTGAGCATATAAAAAATCGATTAAAATGTGCGAGAAGATTTATTGTTGGAAACCCTTTTATTAAAATGGCTGCAGACGGTCTATTGATACTACGTGTAGATAATCCAAGACTTGAAATATGGTTCACTGATTATGAAAACGAAATTGAACAAATGGAGGCTGATAAATTACGTGATCTAGGTACGGAGAAATGTTTAATGTACTCGACCAATATAAGAGATATTCTATTGAAGATAATGCAGACAGCTACTTGATAAACGGACTTTTTTAAAGCATCATTTTTTTCCGAAAATTAAGAATGATTCATTTTACCCGGCGTTGATGCTTCTTTTGTTTTTTAGGACAAAATGTATATCTTTTGTACCAACTTCTCGTCTGATATTTGCTTTGATTGTTCTACTTAAAGTCTCTGTCGACTTTAAATGCCTAAAAGTAATTCATTTTGATTGTGAAAGTATGCCAAGACGTAATGCACGATACAAGCTTGACTTTGAATACAACTTTGTACTTAACTGTTAAACATAAGGATACGTCATTCATTGGAGAGCCTTTATTTGAGATACTAAAATTTTGAATAATTTTTCTCTTCTATGGATTAAGAATTAAAAAAAAACATACTGGTTACTTTAACACAGTATTCTGTTTTGCAAACATAAAAGAATGAAGTGTTTCAAATCTTGTTCGACGAAGTATAGTGAACCATTTCAATCCCTTATTTATTCCATTTCTCCTGAAAGAACTACAGTAGAAGATTGGACTTTTGCAAGATTGTTGCTGTTATCCATTTAATATATTCGAAAAAATTCATTAATATGATGAAACACTTATGATACACTTTATCGATGTTTCTAAAGACTAATCAGAATGAACATGAATGAAATATTCAAGGCAACTGAATCTCAGTATGTAAATCACAATGTTTGCTCGAATGAAAAACTCGTTACTTCATTTTTCTAAAGTTCAATCGTCTTCAAACCATCCAGATCAACTTGAGTTGTGAGGTTTTTTTCTTTCAAAGATGCTTCTCTTTTGAAAGTTAAGGCTAGAATAATATTTAAGTAGACAGATTGTTCAAATATTTCTTTTCTATTACTAGTAGTTTTTCGTACATTGTCAGATTTGTTAAAAACAGCACAAAAATGTATAATCATGGGAGTCGAATTGAACGTAGCATGTTTGTAATTATGAAAGACTACTACAGTTTTCCTATTCGAGGAGTTTCTCTCAGAAATATGTGTTCTAACATCCAACTTTAGTTATTTTGGTTACTTGTATTCGATTTCTTCTCCATTTTTTTCACATGTTTCTGACACTACTTGACGATAGGTGAAGATCATAAAAGTAGCACAAGTTGTGAGTTATCGAATCATTGAGAAACTTTCTCATCCATTCCTGTCTATATCCTCGTGATGTTTTCTATTTCAGGCAACAAGTGTTTTCATAATAATGACATCAATGGTGCCATCGAATACTACTCTCTTGGTTTGACTAAAAGTCCAAATGATACTCGTATATTAAGTAATCGTGCTGAATGCTATTTACAAATTCAACAACCTCATTTAGCTCTTGCTGATTGTGACCGTATACTAGACATATGTAGAAATAACACAACAGATGATAAACCTGATACAACGTTTACATGGAAAGTACATTATAGAAAACTACGTGCCTTTATTGGTTTACAACTATATGATCAAGCTAAATTATTTATAAAATCATTAGATGAATATAAACAAGATGTTTCATCAGGCCCTAATGAAATTGTTGATCGTTTTCGGCGTATACTTGATTTAGACATACCACGTTTGGAAAATGAATCAAAAGGCAATTATGATATGTTTGATATAATGACAGGACGAACAAGACGATCGAATGAATTTTGTGCAGAATTTGAACGAGAAAATGTTTATGAATTTCGACAGTGTGAAAAATCAGTATGATAACATTTCTTTCCTTGCTCATTTCCTTCATCATAAGTAAGAGTGACGAATAGAAAGAAAATGTTTCGGCAGAATTCTTCCTAGTGAAGTTGCTATTCAAAGATGCATCTATAAAATATACTAAGTCACATAGTTAGCAAGAAGTACTCGTTGATTTTCTTCTAAACTAAAACTTTCTTTATGTGAGTTATAAGTTCATATTTTTATAGGAGAAGGGCTATGGTATATTCGCCTTATGTCCGTTAAAACCTGGTACATTACTATTAGTCGAAAAACCATTTGCATATGTTCCCTCGAAATCAAATGAAACACTTGTCGATAGTCCATCCCATTTGATTACTTTTTCTTTAACACAAAAGCGTGAAAATCGAAATTTCAATGACGAAGGAACAAATGCTGGTAAATATTTGCGACAATCAGTACTAGAACTTTTAAACCAATTTGAAACTCGTATACTTACCGATTATAAACAATTCATTGAAAAATTTTCTCATTTGACGCCATTACGTCAACAACCGTTAAGAAAAAAATCTGAAGATGAAGATTACTATATATTGCAATACAAAGTTTTTCTTGAACTCTTCGAACGAAATGTTATTAGTGATGGCATTTGGCCAAGACTAGCTCGATTCAATCATTCATGTTTACCGAATTGTTTTTACATGATTATTAATCATTTGTGTTTTGTTAGTGTTCTAAAACCGATTGAACTCGGTGAAGAAATGACAATATGCTATCTGCCATCGGTTTACAGTTCTTATATTGATCGGACACTACGCTTACGTGAATTCTACATCGATGAATGCCAATGTAAGCTATGTGATTATGATAGAAATGTTGGTCAAGCTGAAATGCAACAATTAAATCGACATTTCGAAGAAAATGATGAAGATGAAAAAAGACGTCGTTATTTATTTAAACATTTACTCTATCAGTATGGTGCACATCGACCATTAGGTTTTATTGAACAAATGAGCCGATTGAAACGAACGGTTCAAATAGACATATTTATTAAACAAGTTAAACATGGTTATCTTGCGCATCCATACATATTAAACTATATATTTTCACACATGCATAAGTATGAAAAGATAAAAAGTGTAATTAATGAATTACAAAATGAGTTTGCTTATATAAATTGGACACTTGCAAATACTGATAATGATAATCAAATGAAGCGATTCACAGATATCCTTCAATTATTTATTAATTTTATTCAAGATTAAATTTTCTCTTTTTTTTTCTTTTGCTGCATATTAAAATTTTTTATCCGTCCACAACAAAATAATCGAAGTATATCAGCTAGCATAATAGTATTCATAACCACGTGCCTTAATATTTCAATGTATCTAATCAAGGGCATGCGATGAATACTTTCATGTTGCTGTTCGTATCAAGAAAAATGAACTAAAACTTACGTTTCTATTGCATCGAAATATGAGACTGTTACCAGTTACAAACATTGAGTTGATTTGTGACGACGAGCAAAAAGAAAAATAAATCGAGTTTGCTGCATATGGTACGATGTCTTTCTCCGGATATTGAGAATTTTTTTCTCCAACAAGCGACTAAAATAAGATTATCGATCGTTGTCGTATTCTCACTAGTGATTTTTCTTTCCTCAACACACTTCATTTACTTCGCTTACACGACAAACTCTTCATTACAAATACTAAAACTACAAAGTGATCAAGAATATATGTACGTAGATATCTAAAAGAAAAAAAAAGAGAAAGAAAAACTATAATTTAGCGGAAGAGAGAAAAAAAATACTTTCAGCAAAATCTACCATTGTGTCCCTTCACTTTTCGTTTCTTTTTATTTCTAATTGACAAGAACTGAACGAACACGCACACATAGCTATGTGCAACTAACGACGTTAAGCTTCTTAATCATGAAAGTATACATAGATACATGTATCGACTTTGCCAGTCATTAGAGTCTAAAGTCAATAACTGACCATAGAACGCAATCGTCTAATTCACAAGCTGTATAGAGGAAACGCCTTACAACAAATTGATGACCAATTAGAAGTAAGAAAAAAAAATCTACTTATATCCATTAATATTTGGAATAAATAATTATGCTCAAGTTTTACATGAAAACACAAAACAATTATTGAAAATTATTCTTTTAGGTAACAGATTTGAATAGATTCAATGCCAAAGGGATGCAATTATTATACAAGAAAAAAAAAAGAAATACACTACATAAATGTATATCGAGCATGAATTGAAAACATATTACTAGTAGATATTTAATTTTTCTTTTGTTTATATTCATTAAGCTATTATATTCTACCTATTGACATAATGTTTGAGATTCATACCGAGAACGTTAATGTCTTTAGAGAATCGTCATAAAAATAAAAGTAATTTTCCTTATTTCAATTTTCAATGTTGAATCAAAGCATAGTATCATTCAACAAAGAATACTCACATGAAAGTATCAGTCAACTACAATACATTGATATGCATTTTCGAGTGTTTCAAAATTTCTATAATTCTTGCCTAATTCATAATCATTGCCGTACATAAACAATGCATTTCTGACTGTTATATTAAACATAGAAACTGCTCATCATCGATTTCGAAATCAATATTCAGAAAGAAAAGAATAAAATCATATGTACTATAGTATTTCGTTATTGATATCAATTTTGCAATAACTTTATTTCCCATGATTTTCTGAGTGTAGTTTAATCTAAAAAATGCATGCATATGTGATATTACTAATTTGACACAAATTTAATAACAGTAATATCACTAAACTATGATACAGATTATATGTAGATATGTTGATGCTAGAACATAAATAAATAATTTTATTATTGCAACAAGTTAACCAAGCATTGTTTTATACCAAAAGCAGATTTCTTTAACCGATGCTCTAGTGTTATAATCACATGATAGTAGAGAACAGAATATTGCCATCGAACTTGCAACTTATATTATAATTACAGTTTCAGGTGATCTTCTTATTGGATCCAATTCATTGACGACGAATGTAGATTGATTCATATCAGCAAACAGATTTAGTGTGAAATAATTGCAGCAATTAATGTGTGATAGTTTCACAATGTTACCATGATTTTGAGTGTGAACAATGTGTGCATCGAGTTGTTTCAGATGACTCGTGAACGTTTGAAAAAAGAGTTAAAATTAATCTAGTATCTCTGAACATGTATTCTATTTTTGTTGTGCTATATGATGGTTCTTCTCTAGAACAATAGAAATGAAAATGACGATTCAAAACTTTTCAAACAAGCATACCTTTAAGAAGATAATCTTATTGTAGAGTATCATATTTCATGATTGTATCTGGTTAGAAATGAGAAATTTAGTCTTCAAATAGAATCGATCAAAGGGTATGAAAATTCTTCAAAAAAAAATATCTACATTCCCAGAATGACGTGTTTGTATGAGAAATGTCAAGTCGACATAAGAAACTCAAATTCTTTTATGTTCCTCATTACTGATCTACCATCGAAATAAAACGTTAGTACACCAAAATTCATCAACTATCAATCTAAAATCTCTTTAGAATATTCATAGCTCATTAGAAACTTCATGATTCATATTCTTTGAGTCACAAGCGATATTAAACCTTCAAATGTTTTCCTTTCTATCAAGAACAAATCTGATGATCGAAAGTATACATACTTTCATAATGATGTTATTTTCTATCTAACGACTACTGTTTTATTTGACCTATACCACATGAAATATATTCATTCGAATGCCATGATTCGAAAACTTCATTTTACATCATTGAAAGCTCTTTCAGTTGCAAAAGAGTATTTGATCGATTGAATTTCTTCCAGACCACACAGAACTCAGAATTTTCTAAACTTATGAATTGCGTTTTGAAGAAACTGATAATTCCCTACTAGACTTATGTATTTCATATCTAATTACAATACTCGATGGAATTCTATGTTTTAGAAGACAATTTTATATTCAGGATAATGTTCACACGATAGTAATATTCTTCACTGTTGTTTTGTATGATGTGGTTGTTGCTCTGTAGAATTCTACATTGCCAAACACAACACATCTATGTGCTGATGTTCGTTGGATATTAGAATTTGATACTGAGATATTTTGGTGTTCTTCATAAAATTCTTTTTAATGTGACGCAAATAACAACATGACCATTGTAAATAAACAACTTTTGTTCAAATTCGTTTTAGCTCTAGAATTCGAAGTCAGTATCATATGAACGACATCAAGATGTTTTCTCGTCGACAACGGAAGTACACTTTCTCATCTTGTTAGTCTAACGTATGTATAATGCATCATATTCTACTAGCTATCACAAAAAATTATTCATTTTAAATTCTACTGATATTTTTTGAATTCTTCATAAGAATTTTGTACGTCGAAGAGCATGAAACATTTGTTGACACGTGTGGAATTTGCGTTCTATTGTTCACAATAACATATTGTTTACATGCTGCTTTTTATTTGGAGTTTATAGTCCGCATGTCTTCTGCATTACAGATATGAAAAACATCCGAAACTCACCTTATTTCACTCTTATAACTAAACCCAAAGATTATGTTCTAATATTTGTTTACTATGGACCAGTCTGTCAAAATTCAGAATTTCACTGGATAGGCATGCTGCAGATCCTTGTAGGAATGGTTTTCATATACGCATATCAACACATATAAACTTAAGCAGATTGATTTCGAGGGTAATTTCTTTCGAAATGACTTTATTGACTATAAAAAAAAAACTCTCGTATATGACTTAGTATCACTCATTGTTGGTCTACTTCTTGTATGTGTACAATTCTCTTTTGATTTCTTGAAAGCAATAGAGTAGCTATTAAAAACTTTTCACTGATCTCTATCTTTGAATGAAAAATTGATTTGTTACATTTATAATTAAAAACAAATCAAATCACTTTTTATGTCTGTATTTGAAATAGAATCTGTTCTGATGGAAAATAACTTTCATTGAGATGATAAAATTAAACATTGTTCACTTATGTTCAAAGCAAATTAGACAAAAAATAACGACTGAAAAATAGTATTCTCGAAAGAGATTATAGAAAAAGTTACGAGCTCCATCATTATAAACACGTGTATTTGAACCCGGCACTTCCTACGATCATTCTTATGTGAATTTTGAAAGAGATGAACATCACAATGTTGAAAAAATAAGTAGAAAAGAAACGACAATTAACATCAAATATCAAGTGCTGAAGACATGAGCTCTCAATCGTGCAGATATCAGAAAAGAAATGATCGTAGATATTTTCCGATGTGTCGATGATCAACTTTAGTCTTGTTCATGAATCAACCGGATGAGAGTGATATAAAGTTTCAGATTACTTGAGTGATCATCACGACATATGAAATCATCTATAAGTATATAACGGCATGCCTGTGCTTGAAAGACCACTTTTATTCGTTTTCAATATGAAGACTTTGCTCTCTTCGAATAACAAGTATGCATCTTTATATTTCATTTGACTGGAATATTTGCAGTTAAGAAGAAACTCCAAGTATTCGATCACGTTGATGAATCAGTGAGAGACAAATCATTCAATTAAGTCTCGATTGATTACTTTGTTTCTCTGTGTTCAGATCAGAGCTGCCAACAGGCCACTCTTTTTCAGCCCGTCCTGCCTAGTGACTGGCCTGCAGGCCAGGCATAGACGAAATAGAAAGAAAATCTATGCTTCTTTTTGTAACACAAAACTATTCCGTTCAATATTTATTCATCATGTTGAAGATTTATATGGCTGTTTATTTCTGTTTTTAAGGGAATTCCCTTTCCTGAGCCGAAATTTTCAAATTTTTCGTTTCTTGTTTTCTTCTGCTGCATATGTGCTTTGAGCTGTACTCTATCTATTGGTGATGTTTTGAGAATTCAGTTATTACCTTACAGTAAAAAAAAGCGAAAATATAATTCGATTACAGTAGACGTATAGGACGGTTTTCTTTCTTTCATGGTTTTCTCGAACCTGGTTTATAAGTAAAAATTGACAAAATTGCCCCGTTTCTCAGACATGATATATTCGATCATGCTGAAATTTTTTACAAGTACCAAACAGTGTTACTAGTACCAATTTAGTTTTTATTTAAAAAAATATTCTTGCGCTGAACTTTGACAGGTCTTACGAAGGAAGCACTATTTAAACAACTTTTTTTAATCAAAGGGGATGATAGAGAAAGAATTCAAAGCAATAGGCACCCTAAAGTGCTTCTAGTGTCTGTAAAAAGTTTTCAGCTCTATCGAACATACAGCAGACAAGAAGCCGTGCGATTAGGGAGGCAATTTTTAGTCCTTGTAAACCCGATTATATCTTTGAACAAGCATTTTGGAAGCGTGAGCTTATGAAAACGTGTAATCTATTGATCTAGATCTATCTACTCGGAAAGTTTCAAACATTTTTGATGAGCCACTCTTAAAATTTGCTGCAAAGCGGAAAGGCATACCCTTTCTAACAATAATTAAAAAAATGTGTCCTACATATTAGAAAATAGAAAAAAAAATCTCTGTGAATTAACACCACTAACACTTCAAAAAGGAAACATCTACTATTAGACAACTTCAATAGGTAATGTCATTTTCCATATTTAAAACAAATCTACATAAAATCAATTGAATTGACTGTCAGTTTTTACTTAATTCGTCATCTTTTCGCTAATAAAATATGGCTACTTTTCTTGATTTTTGTTTTAGTCTTTTTTATTGTGTCTTTCACGATCATCGTTGGAGTAAATCCAGTTCGATCATGATTTACTTTCTGTTTTCTTAATAGTGTAAGTTGTATTATAGCGACATTTAGTATGACATTGAGCAGATCAAATCACTCGAAGTCAATTTTGAGCGGGCTGAACAGTTCAGCCCGGCCTGGCGGCCTGTTCATCATCGGCCGTCTAATGCAGGCCAAGCTAAAATCTGAAAAATCAGTCCGGCCTGGCCTGTTGGCAGGTCTAGTTCAGATGACTTGCCTATGACCATATGGTTGAAACTTTGATTTAGAAAAATTGTTTTCTGACAAAACTTGTATCAGCCAATGTCGATCAGTTTTATCTGAACGAAATAGCGAGAACATAATCTGATAAAAATAAAATTTTTTTGATGTTTTGAATTCTTTTCTCATACTCATCAGAACATTTTCTGAATGAAACCTCATGTAGAAATATGCTGAATTAGTTTCCCCAATAGATTAATTTCCTTGAGCAAAACACAGTAACACAATCAAAGTTCAAATTCCAAATGCTTCACATTATTGAAACAATGAAGAACAGTAAAAATCTTATCGGTAACAGCTGATTTTTAAAGAATGAATTCCAAGGAGTCGAATGAGATTTTACTGAATGATTCTTGTCGCTTTGAACAAGCTGACAATCAATCAGTTTTGCAAATCATATTATATTTCATGTAATCATAACTATCAAAATATAACCATTCCGAGAGAATCGATCATACGAAAATATTAAAAGTATTAACGAACCATCGTATTTATTCTTTTTTTCTATTCGCAGCACAGTTTCACTGAATTACATCTTTGTAATTCTTAATAGTTTTTTTGCCATCTTTTTTTCAATAACATTTCACTTGATATGTATTTTACATGTATCTTTAAACTTTTCCTAAAACAAGAATGAATTTATGTGTGCTAGATGATTGCGTTTACACATGCGTTTCTGTTTAACCTTGTTGATAAAAAAATGAACTACTACGGTGTAATCGTATCACCTTGAGAATAGTTCTATGTTATTGTCGGAAATTCTATTGACCGTATTTTGATAAGCGAAAGAAACACGAGAAGCAGATAAAACTAAATTATTTATCTAATGAATCAGATTTTACCAAAGAGTCAAATAATTTGTCATTTGCTGTCTGTTGTTTTCTAATAACAGCCGAAAAGTTATGAAGACAACACAAGAAAAGAAAACGTCGGGGAGTAGTTTTACGAACTGATACGATGACATGATGGAAATATTATTTTCTCTAAAAACCTAACGAATTCGTGTCCATTTTTTTTTGTGTATATTTCCACAGAAAATATCAACTATAATATTTCTACTAACTTTATAGATCATATTATTATCTAGATGTAACATTTAAAGCAATAAAATCCTATCACTCTAGACTATGAATATAATTCGACTACATAGGAATAGAGAGAGAGAGAGTAAAATAAATGGTAAGCTCGTCAAATACTTGACTCACAGGTAACTAGGATTATGAAGCTCATATACATATTTATTTTTTGAAGATTTAATGTAGAATCATTTGTTTGTTTTTTTGAAACATACTATGTCAATACAACAGTCATATAAACTAATTATTGAATTGATTATATCTTTGACTAGAACTTCAAAGAGAATATTTCAATTTTTAACTTAACAAGAGAAATCTAGAACAAAAATCTTTGGCTAATATTTTACAACTTGATCCTTTAAAATTGAATCCATTTTTTCAATCTATTTTCATCTGAAAAGATGATCAGGAGTTTCTCGTAATCCATGTCACTTAATGCACAATGTTCAGTAAGCAGTTTTGCAGTAACAAAAGTCAAGATTTCTCTTAAGGCAATTGATGATTATGTATTTTATGAAAACTGTTGTTTTTCATAAGATCGATGCCATATATATTTCCATTCTCATCCCTTTGAAATATGGACCAAAACATATATATATATAATGCTAAATTTTTATTTAAAATTTGAATATCATGAACTATCTATAGAGTTTTCATGACGTAGAAATAAATTGATTTGGATGATGAAGTTTTCCTAAATAGTTCTTTTGACTGTTTCCCTTCAGAAACTAAACGAAACTTGTCTGTTCATCAACACTATCGGGAGAGAAAAGGTTATGATTGTGTAACACATCCTAATCATTATTGATATAATTGACAGCCACTTGCATTTGTCTAGTTCACTGATGACTAGATTAAAAAAAAACACAATATATGATTTGTTGAAGTCGTAGAACATGTCAACTTTCTCTTCTATCTTCAGTAAAACATCGAAACCGATGTTCGTATTGGCAAAGAAGGAAAAGAAGATGTTACAACTATTCAGACGAAATACCATAAAAATTGAATCAGATCCTAGTTTAAAAACTCAACACCATACAATATCAAATTCTGTTCGAAAATATTTTCAACAACTGAGCACTTAGCCATGTATGTAGATTTTTAGTACTAGTCTCCAATACTTTATCTGTCCATCAACATCGACGACTAATCATGCGGATGAGTTTATCTCACAATATACGATAAGAAGATGAGAATTTTTTCAAATAACAATTTATGTTTGTCGATATTCTACTTCCGATATCATATATTAGCCGTGTGTACGAATGAATTAAGTCATTAATTTATAGCGGCTACTCAAGTTATGCATATTAGATTTGATTTCCGAGACATAATACATCAAAATTCTTCTTCGTACAGTCTTTCCGTCTCATAGTGATGTTGCAAGTGACTGTGAACTCGATACTGACATATGTAAATGATACCTAACAAGATAAAATAGTTTTTTCTCTGTACTCAATATTGTCATAATTCATCGTTTCCATGATCGATCTACAGTCATAAGTATTTTTGTAGAGCAAGTTATCATTGAAACGATTGCACGTTATCAGAAATCATTTGTGCAAAAATATCGTAAAATAAATCGCATTTTCATCGGCACGAATGATTCTTCTGCTTGTTACTAGGTTATTTCCTAGTTTTCCGTCATCCTGAGCAAGTCGATCTTACCATAAATCGACATAAAAACAAACAAACTTGTTTACTTTTCTTATTTTAGCTAACGATCAGTTCCATTTTCTTCTTCAAGTGTTCACTCATTATTATTAGGTAAATGAAACTGAATCGATTACATTTCGTATTTATTGAAATCTTCTAAATCCAGTTAATTAAACAAAACAGTAAATATTTTCTTTTTTACGTTTCATTCCTGCGAGTCACCCAATTCATACAAAAATAATCATATACGCTGATTTTTCAGCTTACTTATAATGATAATGTTGCAGCAAACGTTGAACAATACGAAAACTTAGATATAAAACTAGCCATCAAAAATGTTTTTCTGTTTTATATGCATAGAAAACAAAATATACTCTGAATTCAACTTATCATCGATCACAATGAGCACCAATGACTGATCATCAATCTAATATTAATTTTCAAAAAAAATTTAAAATCTTTATTGATATGCCAATTTGTTTACTTTTACACACTAATTATTGCTTTGATTTTTAAGATGTTAGCAAATTTATTGCTGCACGCTAATAATAGCATTTGAAAGAAAACAAAATATGAATTAGTAAGGCAAATATCATAAATTGCTAAGGTTCAAAGATCGACCTTTAACCGAATAAACTTTAAAAATAATACTATTTAAAAGAAAGTGCTTATCGTTATTACATATCAAACAACTTAGAAAAAAAACAAACAAACAAACAAACAAACAGTTGATATTTATCTTTATTGATATTATGTAAATCAAATTGTGAACTTGCCTCTCAGGGCATTCATACATATTTGGCCTGACCCCTGGATAATGATCGAGATATATCCTAATATGATCTCCACTAAGTACAAGAACGATGGTAGAGAGAGCGAAAGGAGTAGATGTCGTCGTCGTCTTTTTTCTCCGTCTTTTTTTCTTTTCTTGGCACGCATTCAAATGAAACGTCGTTTGTTCTTCTCATTTTTCTCTTCTTCGTTTACCCCCTGGACAATAGAATGTATGCGTGTAGTACTGCTGTTGCATCGACCCTATAATAATTCCAGATCGTTCTCTTTATATTCAGTGGTGAAGGGCTGCTATAGTTTACAAAATTTTCTCTTCTTCTTTCTATCACAATCACGTGACGAATGCACGATAACTAATACAAAGAGAGTGAAAAATAGATTTTCTTTTCTCTTGTTCGCTCTTTTTTCTCCTGTTGCGTTCGGCGCGTGTTTTTGCTGTCTACAAAAATGGTCGTATCATTCATCATTCAGATGCGTTAGAATAAGAGCAGCACAAGCCCATTCACCAACACCATCACACGCGCCCGAGCGTTTTACAACAAAATTTAACATCAAGCGCAGCAACAGCCCAAACGAATATAAATCGAACATCTCTGTCGTGAACCAACCGCGCTCATTAACAAACAAATAAACAAAAAAATAAACAAAGTAATTATTCATTAGGTTAACATGTCAACAAACGACGTGGCAACAAACCAAAATACTGGATCAGATCAAAAATCTGATGCCAATAAACAACAAGATCAAGCCGGTTCGGGCACTGATGATCCAAAACAAATCAATGGTAAAAATGTCATCGGTAAGTACTCAGTTGTTTTTCTCCTTTTTTTTATTCGCTATTTTTCATCGTACTTTGCGCATTTTATAAATGAAATGCAATATGCAACAGCTTGTAAGATAAGATAACTCAATTTTTTTCTCTTGCGTTTTTTCTTTAGCAACAAAAGTTACTGGTATAGTCAAATGGTTCAATGTCAAGAGCGGTTATGGATTTATTCATCGGTAAATTAGTTTTTCTTTCATACACATTATAAATGAACCCGTACATGTTTATCTGTATTTGTTTTTATTTTTAAAAATTTAGGGAGGATACTAATGAAGACATCTTCGTTCATCAGACAGCTATTGTTAAGAACAATCCACGAAAGTACTTACGTAGTGTTGGTGATGAAGAAAAAGTCGAATTCGATATTGTACAAGGTAAAACATAATGAGATTTTATTTTTTCATTCTCGATACATGATGTCTTTGTTCTCCAGGTGAAAAAGGTTATGAAGCCGCAAATGTAACTGGTCCTAACGGCGACAGTGTACAAGGTTCAAAATATGCAGCTGATCGCCGACAATATAATACACGTGGCGGTTTCCGCGGAGGACGAGGAAACGGTCGACCACCATTCCGTGGTCGTGGCGGACCATTCCGTGGAGGTATGTTTGAATACATCTGATGAGAAGATCATTCTTACAGACAATGTATTTGAGGTCGAGGAGGTGGTTTTGATGGTGGTTATAATCAACCTTTTGGTCAACCATTCGAAAATTATGGTCCACCACCAATGGTTGGACGTCCGCCTTTCGCTCGACCAGGCCGAGGTTTCGGTGGTCCTATGTTACGAGGTATAGAAAAATTTTTATTCGTTTTTAGTCAATTCTAGTTTCATTTGTTTAGGTCGTGGAAGACCCCCAATGCGAGGTGGCTATGGATACGATGGTGATTTTGCAGGTATGATGTTCTGGTTTTTTTTCTCGTGAATTTTATTTCGAAATGGTAAATGTGTTTTATTTTTTTGAGGTCGAGGACCACGTGTCTTTCGTGGCCGTGGTGGTCCAATGATAGGCGGTCCAATGGGTCCTATGCCAGGTCCAATGGGTCCACCAATGGGTGGTATGGAATTACTTGTTTTTACAATCTACAAAAAATGAAAAAGCATGTTTCTATTATTTAGGTTTCCGTGGTCGCGGTGGACCTTTCCGTAGTCGTGGCCGTAGTCGTGGTCGATTCTTCCGTGGAGCTCGTCAAGGAAATCGTAACGACGGAAATAATGATGTAAGCTAATTTTGCTTTAAAACAGAATAGAGCACTAACAAAAAAACTTTTCGTTTTTAGAACAATGACAATCAAGCCGGCGGTCAAGATGGAGGTCAATCATCAGTCTAAACAACCGTTTTAAGAAAATAAGAAGAACTATCAACAAAGAAAAACAAGCAATAAGAAAACAAACGTCGTTTTTATCTTTTTTTTTTCTTCGTCACTATTTTATTCTCTAAATCATTCTGGTCATTGTCTTTTGTGTTTGTGTTTAACTTGTTAGTTTTCTTCATGTTAAAAGCAAAATAAAAAGTCTTTGTCCTGTTAATGTCGTTGATTTTGTTTACGTATTCGTGAAACACACTGTAACATCTGACATTATGTATCATTGTGTCATGTGTTTCTCGTTTTAGTTGATTTTTTCCTTTTTTTGTGAATGAGTGAGCAGAAATTAAGACGAATAAAAGAATAAGATGAAGAAAAATACTGGGTTCTTGGAGAGAAGAGTTCATCGAAAGTGTTCAATATGTTGTTCATGCGCCTCACTGATTAATGTGACTCTGCTTTGTTAAGATAGGCAGTTGCTAGAGATTCCTTATTTTAACAAGTCCATCACACCTACTAAAGAGCTCGCATTCAAAATTCATGTTAGATTCTCTAGACGTTGTAGGCTAGAGTAAGATAGCATTGAAAGTATTTTGACTCATGGATCCACTAGTATAGCAAGAAGCAATTATTTAAATAAAGTATTCATTTAGAGACGGAAGTATTTTAAAAAATTATAAAACACAACTTTCGGTGTAATATTTTAAGAATGGTTTAATACCATAATCTTGCAAGTTTCAATAGAGATGAATACATATGTCACCGTCGAAGTTTACAATGGCTAAAAGATTCGAAGATTAACTCACTGCTTTTTTTTCAAATACTGAACATTGTGCTAGATTCATATTTGTTTTCTTTCAAACCATTTGGAATATACAAATATAAAGATGGATATCGAAAATATTTGTTTTGAACCTTTATTGTAGGTGTCTTTCTACCAGTAAAATAATTTGAACACGTGAATTGGAAGTTAGTAGTTAGAATTCGTTTACACTTGTCTTAGTTTCTTCAAGAGTTACACATAATTAATACCATCTGACGATTGGCTAAGTTTTCGTAAAATTAAACCGTGGCATTCCAATATGCCACGTTGTCTATTGTTTGATCTAATGGCTCTTAAAATATTCTCAAGGCTTGAGCTGAAAAGAATATTGTTTTGTTGAAATATTAAATTTCTAATAATGACCTTGTGTGACAGACAGACTTGTTAGAAAAACCAAACGCCTGCAAAATGTCGACATCTTAACGAAAGATGGATGTTTGTTTTTGACTGAAATATTCAGACTATCTAAGAAGTTACTAGTTACTTATCCATGGGTGGGATTTTGGGCCAAAACTCGATTATTTCGTGTTTTAAGACATACTTACAATGAATCAAGTATTCAATAAACTACTTGTCATAGGTACGATGTGAAACATGCGTAGAAACAAGTGTCTTGTATTGGAATCTTTTGCGAGTCTTATCAATGCCTACATTTTGATCTGTGATAAACTTAAATGAAAGTGTATCAGTGGATGTGATTGCATGTAGTATGGAAACATTTTATTTGTTTTTGATCGGAATTCATCGCTTATTGAAGATAACATATATGCATCTATAATTCTCTATAACGCACAAATATTTTATTATTATTTCTTGTATACAATACAGAGAAAAAACGGGATTTACTATTTACTTTTCTACGAAAATATCTGTTGTTTAAAAATAAAATACTCATTTGATAAAATATATTATCTATGTAAATGTATTTCAAGAGAAATAGTATTGAATAATATTATTCTCTAAGTCTTTCAGTTTTTTCTTCTTCTCTGCTGTTCGGTACTCAATAACACATATATTATTTATTTCATTTCTTTTGTTGATCTAGGTTTTTCTTGAAGTTTCAGTAGCCGATGGAAAAAACATACACTGGTTCTCGTTTTGCTTACTTTTGTATCGCTGATTTCACCTTTATTTGATTGAAAGTAACATAGACAAGAAGTTGTTTTTGTTCTATAGCACATTCCAAAAACTTACGTGAAGATGCCGATCGATCGCACCTCTCATCTTAGGGCACCAAGAAATGATGATTTTGATGGTCAAAAAGAATCAATCTTTACTTTATTGATAGCATCTCTTGCTTCCAATTCTGGTTTAGTTATTGTCGTTGCTGCTTTTAGTATTGGTGGAGCTTACCTTTTTATTTTATTGGAACAATATGTAGAATTACAAAATTGTCAACTAGGCAGTAGTACGTATAGCATGAAAAAGTGAAAATTAACTGCATTACATGCCGTAGAATTCTTTATATAGAGCTTAGTTGTGCCGTTAACAGGTCGGTAGGAAGTAATCAATGATCGTCACATGTGCATGAGCATTGTATCTCGATGGTAATCAAGATATTTTACTTATCAGTCGATTGAGTGTTCAGATTTATTTTTATCATAAATTTTAATGATATTGCTTGAGTGCTTTTGAAATTTAGAAAAAAATATCGAGCAAAACGTACTGTTAACGCAAAGCGAAATTTGAAGCATGAGCAATTAATCGTGAGACATGATTTGCCGGTTGAAGCGTTTTAAATTTTAATTTGAGAAATGAGATGAAATTACAGACCGCAACATGATATTTTTGAATCAAAAATCAAGCTTTCGTGAATTTAGTTTTTTAGCGAAAAAGAAAATAAAGCTATCTATGATCTGTCTGATTAGTAATGAAATACATGAAAAAATAATTTTTCACAATGATTTCATTATTATCTCCTTAGTTTCGTAGAATCATTTTAATGAACTCAACATTTTCTAGGAAGCTTCACGATGACTTCTAGATTGTATTGGCTTTTTGTTGAAGAAATCGAATGAAAAGCCTTCAAAATGAAAATTTCCTTGAAAATTCATCAAATCATGCAACTTTGACTTTTGATTTAGAATCTTACATTTACTTTTTTCCTTATTATATTTTCTTAATCGAAATCCACTGAACAACAGGTGAAATAAAAAGCTCTCTTTTTGTTAGTCTTCTTGAGACTTATCTTGTGTGATCAGTGTTTTTTCTCACTGTTTTTGTATAGTATTCTAAACCGATCGAAACACGGAACCATTAGGTTGACCACTCATGAGACCTTTAGGTACCAAAGATTGCTTCTCATCGATAGTCAAGTTCAATATAATTATGTGTGAGTCGTCTATTGAGAACTTGACGATGTTCGACACCTTCAAACCATGATGCATCACGTGGGAGAATCTACCAGGGATCACACGTTTGGTATATCTGATGCCATCGGTTGTTATAAACAGATATTTGATTTCTTACTAGAATGATTGTCAACAACTAATGATATTTTTCTTTTTGAATAATATTTCTTCGAATTACTGTGTTTCTTTTTCTTGCTAGCGATGGAAAATATTTCAGTAACTAATATATCTGAATTAATGTACGACTATGTTATTTCAACTACAAATACTACAACAATAATCTATGAAACCATAGAAGATTATATAACAAATTTTACGAATGATATTTATGATCGTCAGAGTAGTTATCGGTATTCAGGACAAGATTGTTTAACAGTATCAGGTTGGACTTTTCCATCGGCATTACTTTTCACAATACAAATCATGACAGCGATTGGTTATGGACAGATAATACCTGTATCATGGTAACATAAATCATCGTCAGAAGCTCATGTTTTTTCTTAATTTTTAAGGGAAGGACAAATTACATGTATTTGTTATGCACTAATTGGCATTCCAATATTTCTTATAAGTTTAACGAAAACAAGTGCCTTGATGGGTGATATATTTCGTTCTATGTATTCGATTTTAGTTCGCTGCCTTTGTTGTTATTGTCGTTTTTATACACCGCATCGAAACCGTTCAAGAAATGCATCGAATCCACATGGAGTTAGCTACGTTGGTACATCATCCATAGATCCAAGTTGGCCAGAAGCGGATGATCAATTTGATAATCATACAGATAATAATGAAGACGATATGGCTGATGCTTGGGATAGGATTGAAAATCGTGTACCAATTTTACTAGTTATTTCGGTCATTGTTGGTTATATTTATTTTGGAGCATATATATTTCATTTATTTGAAGGCTGGACAATGACCCAATCGATCTACTTTTGTTACATTTCATTGTCGACGATTGGATTTGGTGATTTTGTACGTACAAAAACAAATAATGTTTCTTTTTCCCATAGATTAATTGTTTTATGTATATTAAACTAAGGTACCAGGTATAACATCAAGTTCAACATCAGCCTATCGTTTTCTCGCTACTTGTTGTTACGTAATTATTGGTTTGGCAGTATTAGCAATGAGTTTTGATTTAATGAAAGAAAGTATTGTTGATAAAATGGAGTGGTTTGTATTTTATTAGTTATTTCGAATTACAGTTTTATTTTCATTCTTGTTCTACTTAAATTATTTAGGATTGCAAATAAACTTGATATTACTGCCGAACATGAAGATGGAACAGATGAAGATCAAGTGCGTTATGCCGATTTTGAATATTCAAATAAGGATGAAATCAATAATACGCATTTGAATGGAAAATATAGATCATATAATTGGCCACCTGTTTATGATTTTTACGCGTCTCCTGATGGACAATGGTTATCTGATATTAGAGATAAAATATGAACAGCAATAAATTTTCGTATTAAACAAAACCAAAATCAATATATACTGTCATGTAACAATAAACTATTCATTTAAAACAAAAATCTGATTTTTTTCCTTTTATTGACAATGTGCCAATCAAGGCATTCACACGTGAACTTGATTCTCACAAAAATTAATCATAATAAATAAGTTCTTCAGAAGTAGATTTTAGTGATCTGATTTTGCTTGATCGAAGGAAGATGCTTCTCGAACTAATTAAAATTATATGATTGCGAGATGTATCACGGGTATATTCGATTAAATTCACTCACTCATCCTCACATTTGATAATGAAGCCGAATTGTTGAAGTGGTGACACCATAGAACGAATCTTTCAAACATCACTACTGCATTAAGAATTTATTTCATTCGATGAAACTTGTTGAAACTAAGTAAATTCTAGAATGATTCAGATTCTTATTTCTTTTCTTTTCAAGCTATATTGATTCTACTGATGACGAAACAGAGCAACGTGTCGCCTATTGTTCGACTTTATACTGGGAGTTTGAATAAACATCGATGAGGCTGGGATAAATTTAAATGGATTTGGCTTGATGGTCTGCAAATGACGATTTATTACTGTTGAAAACAAAATTTTTCTTAGAAATAGATATTAACTTAAAATTTCAAGCAAACAATGACAACCTGAAAGTTTAAGGTATATGTCATTCTAATGATCATCAAAGTTTCATCAAGAATCAGTCTGTCGTTTTCGAGATATCGATTTTTCTATCGTCGTGTAATGGTCAGCTACTCTTTTTTCAATAATGAATAACGTGGAAGGGAAATATTCGTTTCTTCTTTAAATCCGAGGCCATGCGCGTGTTCTTAATTAAAATTTTCACATCGAAACTGGCTTACTTTTTACTGTTTTGGATCGTCTTAATCCCATTCTAACAGCATCATTGCATTTTATTCATGTGTACGAAACCCGAATCCGTTTCATTTTGTCTTCAGTCCACCTAAAATTTATTTAAAATCAGATTAGTAAACCATACACATCTTACAATAGAGTACGTTCTGTTTTAAGTGTTTAACTTGTCAAAAACTACAGGACAGATCCTGAAAAATTTCAAATGTCATTGTTTCTATTCAAAATGAAGCCTTCGAAGAAGAAGAGAGTTTTTGAATTCTATTATTATATTGAATAATTCAATATGACAACTGGATGGCTGCATCTTTGTAATATAGAAGACAATCCTTAATGTATAATAGAATTGTTCAGAGTTCTGCACGAATAAACTTTCAAGTTGAAAAACAAACATTGAACTTTTTGTGATATATTTTGCATTTTGCTTAGTTCGAAGTAAATCATACGTCGATAAAGAGAAAAGAAAACGTTTTTTTTTTCTTCTGAAAAGACTATAAAGAGTACAAGAATATATTGATTTATTTGCACGTTTATACCTATAAAGCATTTGAAATGTCAAATAAATCTTGAAATTCTTGATTCATGGCGTCATCTGTTTCAAGATCAGTTTCACTGGTAGTTAATATTCATCAAGCGCTCTACCTAGATTATTCAATCATTTACCATTTCTTTGTTTTTATATTACATGTTAAATGACATCGTTAAGTGTGGCTACAAGGTTTCTTTCAAATATTGGTTTTTCACATTCGAATGCTAGAGATTTAATGAAAAGAATGAATAATGATATGTCACATTTAATGGTCTGCTCACATAAACAACTGATTCATTATGATGTTTCGCTTGATTCACGTCTTCGTTTATTACGTGCCATACGTTGTTTTCATATGGAAAAATGGTCAAACTATTTGATGAACAACTTTCATAATGATAAAAATTTAAATCAGATAATGACACATGATTATGCTTTCGAAAGATTAATTTATCATTTAGTGAAATATCATATTTGGATTATCTATACTTCGTGGACATTAGTTTATATTAGAAAAAATTTAATGATAACAAAAGATATTGATCAAGAAAATATTCGACTATTTTATGTAAAACTGAAACGATTGCAGACTACGATTGTTAGATTGAAACATATTATTACTATGATTAGAAAACATTTATCTTGAAAGTATTTTAAATTTTGAGATAAATAAAACCCACAAGTTCATTTCAAAGATCAAATTGGATTTTCGATCTGTATCAACAGAAATATATCGGCACACACCACGAACGGTAGTGGTTTTTTCCGATTAAATCTTGGTCATATCAATGAGTAGACATGTGAAAATTTGTGTGTAAAACCTTCATTGAACATATAGATCAATGTATCTATCTTCATCTTACTTAGTAAAGTGTAAGCTGATTTTATAAGAGTCACATATATTACGGCTTCCTCCATCTAGCAAGTCTTTATAAAAATCCTGCGAAGTCTACATCCACATTAAAGATTTCTTACCAGAGATAAAACAATGTATATATATGCAGAAGTCTTATTTGCTATCTTCTAATTCCCTACTTATAATAATAAGAATCTATAATTAAGAAGAAAAAATTATAAAAATGAAAAATAACTAGTGCCTAGCTACAACTAAAATGGAAGAAGGCTCCTTTCAGAAATAGTGATAAAAAATTCTTGATTTCGTACTTGCTACATTTTTCCATTAGAATAATGCAAAATACAGAAGACATGTGATTTCTACAGTTCAACCCCAAAGGCGCTGTACTAACGAACTTTTTAGTCTAGCTTATCGTATTCTGATGTTGTGAGCTTCATTGCTCGAGTAAACTAACTAATGTAGGTTTTTTTGTTGTCTTATCAAATACACAATGAATGCTGTATATTGTAAAACATAAAATTCAAGTCTTAGTTTTGGTTATTCTACATCTGTAAGATAAAATTGTTTGTTCAAATTTCGTTGTTGCTGGACTCTTGATACCAACACGATAGTATTTAATTGTAGGTACTGGCAAAATGTTCGAAGACTTTTTATACACTAGAAATTACTATGAGATTGACAAATATTCATAAAAATTTGTATACTAAATAGTTCAAATCCATCATTATATAATCATAGGTGCATCGATTCGCAATGTCTTTATTCTCTTGACATATGAAACATAACGCGATGTTAGACATCATAGATCATGACTCTGTAACTACTTCAACTAGCAAGTTGTATTTGGTTCTATCAACGTACAGTTATATTTCAACGTTGATATAAGGTGCAAACAATGCAAAATTAAAGCAAATTTTTTTTTCTTGGTTTTTATATACGGTTGGATAGAGCTCATCGAACTGAGTAAGAAAATATATGTTTTAATTTTTTTCG